>JARQOD010000202.1:5000-86800 GCA_033576555.1 Oophaga sylvatica | reverse complement strand
CCCAACAACCCTCCCTTGTCCCACCCTTTTTGTTCTTTGCATAGACTTTTTGCAATGGACCCGAACTGGGATCATTGCGGGGTCTCTGGGGGGGGACACACCATCTAACGCTGCATTGCTGATGACCTTTACACCCCTTTTGACCCAAAGCAAGCTTTCCCGATTTATAAATTTTCGGAATGTTCGGTGGATCTCGTTTTCAAAGTAAATCCCAAAAATCTGAGGTTTTAAATTTTGGTGGGTCCCCCTGTCACTTGTACTTTGCGCAGATGTTTCCCTTCAATGGCCGCACGAGGTTTAAAATACTTTTTTAAAAAGTTGGCGAGATATTCTGCGATTTTCCCCGAATAACTACCCCGGGCCGGGAAAAAGATTAGGAAAATTTGATCCCGGGTCCCCTTCATGTCTTGGCTTGGGGGGAAAACATATTTGGTCTTTTTAAATAATCCCCAAAAAACTGCTGACATTATCCGGCTGCTCCTTGTTGTACCAAAGCCCTTTTTTTAAGAATGTACGGAGCCTTTTTCTGAACTTTTGTGGGGGCGGAGAAGTAGATTGCTTAAAAAATTTTTTGAGGCCCTCGTAACCCGGGGGTTTTAACCTAAACGGATTTGGAGACCTCTATAATCAATACACCTTACGCGGGTTGACATCCAGACTGGGGGAAACTGGGATCACCATAATAGACCGGGAATTATGTCGAGCGGGGATAGAGCTGTTTTTTTGGGTTCCCCTTTGGGAAAAAAATGGTCTACGAAATCCATGTGGGGGGTTAATGACTGGGGGGGAAACGCAAGGGGTCGACCACTCTGTGCCCTTCCCCTTCCGCTGTTGCGGCCATTTTACCCCTTCGCTAACTCGCATCTGATATAGACCCTTTTCCCTTTAGCCCTGTGGTCCGACTGCGTGTTCCCATACATTTTTCAGCAGGGTTCGCCGCCCTTGAACGTTTTTCTTGGAACACCTCTTACCTTTTGTCCCAAACTTTCTACAACGACGACATTTTCAATTCAATTGTAAAACCTTTAATTTAAACCATTCAACTACACGCAGCGCCACCCAGTTTGAACAACAACTACTTGAGGCCTCATTTCCCCGATGTTCTCTCTCTACTATGTACGCATCTCGGATAACACCTGCTGAAGTGTTTAAGCCTTCCTACTTAATTGAGTGGGAACGCGAGTTGGGTTGTTGCTTTTCAGAAGAAACAACACAGCAGATCTTGAACCGCTCACACGGATTCTCACGTTGTGTACGGCTAAAAGAAAATTCGTTAAAATTGTTGACCCGCTGGTACATAACACCGGAGATGTTGCAGAAATGGGGCCTCACTGTTGATGCTTTATGCTGGAGATGTAGATCTGCCAGAGGTACTTTGTCACATATTTGGTGGCACTGCGCTGCGGTTGCCCCTTTTTGGAAAACAGTAGAAGACACCACCCGTAGGATCTGTGATCCGAACTTTACACTCACCAGGGACTTGGTACTGCTCTGGTGTAACACCCCTAATTATACCCCACATAAAAAGAAACTTAGCACTCACCTTCTGATGGCAGCCAGATGGTTGATCCCTCTTCAATGGCGATCGGTGACTCCGCCGACACTAGATATGTGGCTTGCAAAAGTGGACGACATATACAAATTGGAAGACCTCACAGCCAGATTGGAATTGCGTTACACGGCATTTGAGAAACTTTGGGCTCCTTGGGTAGACTACAAGGCTTCAGACTAGCTCTGAATCCAGTGCCACTTGGATGGTTGAGTGGTTGAATGGTAGACATCGGACTCCGTCACCTCCTTTCCTTCACTCCTTCCCCCCCACCCTCCCCACCGCTTCTCCATTTCTATATCTTCACTCATTCTATCTTTCCTCTGATTTGTACTCAAGTCGCCCTTGACTTATTCTCCCACACATTGGGCTCTCTTCCTTATTTTCTTTCTTCTCTGTTTTCTTCTTTTTCCTTGTTCTACATGAGGTTTAATTCATTTGGTTTTAATTTGTTTTTGCTTAAACGTGATGTAACGTAATGTTTGTTTCTTTGTTTCTTTGCTTTATACTGTTGTACTCTCTTTGTGAAATAAACAGAGAATTTACAAAAAAAAAAAAAAAAGCTTATGAGGAAAGGGAAGTTACAAACCTAGCAGTTTGTTGTCCCCTATAGATGACCCAGATAGAATCATAGAATGGTAGAGTTGGAAGGGACCTCCTGGGTCATCTGGTCCAACCCCCTGCTCAAAGCAGGATTCTCTAAATCATCCCAGACAGATGTCTATCCAGCCTCTGTTTGAAGACTTCCATTGAAGGAGAACTCACCACCTCTTGTGGCAGCCTGTTCCACTCATTGATCACCCTAACTGTCAAAAAGTTTTTTCTAATATCTAATCTGTGTCTCCTCCCATTCAGTTTCATCCCATTGCTTCTAGTCTTTCCTTGCGCAAATGAGAATAAAGATGATCCTTCTACAATGTGACAGCCCTTGAGATATTTGTAGACAGCTATTAAGTCTCCTCTCAGTCTTCTTTTTTGCAAGCTAAACATTCCCAAATCCTGCAACCGTTCCTCATAGGACATGGTTTGCAGACCGGTCACCATTCTGGTGGCTCTTCTCTGAACTTGCTCCAGTTTGTTGATGTCTTTTTTAAAATGTGGTGCCCAAAACTGGACACAGTATTCCAGATGAGGTCTGACCAAAGAGGAGTAGAGGGCAATAATGACCTCACGTGATCTAGACTGTATGCTTCTGTTGATACATCCTAGAATTGCATTTGCCTTTTTTTGCTGCTGCATCACACTGTTGACTCATGTTAAGTCTGTGATCAATTAGTATACCCAAGTCTTTTTCACATGTGCTGTTACTTAGCCCTATTCCTCCCATTTTGTATATGCTTTTTTCATTTTTATTGCCCAGATGTAGTACTTTGCATTTTTCCCTGTTAAAATCCATTTTGTTAGTTGCTGCCCACTGCTCCAGTTTATGTATATCTTTTTGAATCCTCTCTCTCTTCTCTAGTATTAGCTACCCCTCCTAGCTTTGTGTCATCAGCAAATTTGATCAGTTTACCCTCAATTCCTTCATCTAAATCATTGATAAAGATGTTGAACAATACAGGGCCCAAAACAGAGCCTTGTGGTACCCCACTTGAGATCTGGAACAGATCCTGGACTTATTAGTGGAATTCAAAAGAGGAATGGGGGTAGCGGATGTCCCGTTTGGGGAGCGGCTTGGTCCACCACAGAAGCAACAATTAACAGAACTGCTTGGAACATATGGCTTCCTGTTCACTAGTTAGCCTGGTCAAACCCCCTTGGTCCAGCATCATGTTAACACAGGGGTAGCAACTCCACTCAGACAACCGGCCTACCGGTTGACACCTCCAGTGTTGGAAATGAAGGCCGAAGTGGATGACATGTTGAATATGGGGGTCATAGTTTCTTCCCATAGCCCAGTGTAGTGTTGGTGCCCAAGAATCACAAGAGTACTCGCTTCTGTGTGGACTATAGGCGACTCAATGAGGTCACCGTTACTAATGCGTACCCCTTGCCTCAGGTGGATGAACTACTAGGCAGACTAGTCGGATCTTGGTTCATATCTACCATTGATGTGAGCAAGGGATACTGGTAGATCCCACTCACAAAAGAGGCTCAGGAGAAGTCTGCGTTCATCACCCCTTTTGGCCTGTATGAATTTACCAGCATGCCCTTTGGGATGAAGAATGCCCCGGCTACCTTCCAAAGGATGGTGGACCAGTTACTAGAGGGATGTCAGGGTATGCCCATGCCTACCTGGATGACATCGCTATCTTCAGCGATACCTGTGAAGAGCATCTTCAACATGTGTCACAGGTGCTGCAGAGGGTAGCAAAAGCCCAGCTTACCATTCGACCTGACAAGTGCCAAATGGGGATGGCCGAGGTTCTATACCTTGGACATCGGGTAGGAAGTGGGTGAATTCGTCCTGAACCTGCAAAAGTAGAGGCCATTACCAAGTGGCCTCGCCCAGCCAACCAAAAGCACGTACGCGCCTTTCTAGGGACCGCAAACTATTATCGAAAGTTTATCCCCAATTACAGTACAGTAGCAAAGCCCCTCACCTTACCACCAAACGATATGCCCGCAATCTCATCTGGACCCCAGAGTGCGAGTCCGCATTCCTCCAGTTGAAAACCCAGCTAGCCCAGTCCTGACTGCTCCTGACTTCCGCCATCAGTTCATTGTCCAGACGCATCGGACACCGGATTGGGAGCCGTACTCAGTCAAGTGGGGGACGATGGTCAAGAACACCCTGTATCTTATATTTCCTGAAAACTGTTGGACCGGGAGAAAGCATACGCCACAATAGAAAAAGAATGCTTGGCCATAATCTGGGCCTTAAAGAAATTGCAGCCCTACCTCTACGGCAAGGAATTCACGGTCATAACTGACCATAATCCGTTAAGTTGGCTAAATCGGACTGCTAGGTACAATGGACATCACTCCGATGGAGTCTGGCCTTACAGTCCTATAATTTTTCTGTCTCCCATAAAAAGGGCAAAGATCATGGAAACGCCTATGGACTGTCCCGATAAGTAGAGAAGGATGACCAGAAGCCTATCATGTCTGGATAATTAAGGCCTCTTTCACAGATCCGTTGTGCGCCTGACGGCGCCCTCCGGCATTTTTTTGTCCAACCGCATCCGGCAAAATGTAATGCCGGATGTGTTTTTTTTCCATTGACTTTCATTAGCGCCGGATCGCGCCTGATGTCATTGCGTTGTATCCGTTTTTGTCCGGATGCGGCGGAAATGTACATTCCGGCGGCCGGACAAAACGGAGCATGTTAGGTTTTTTTTTTTTTGCCGTAGCCACCTGATGTGCCTGAAGCGGCGCATCAGGCGGCCGGAAACAATAGAATTCAATGGAACCGGATCAGACTTTTGTGCAATCCGTCAAAAGTCTGATCCGGATTCTGGAAATCAAGGACTACTACTACTACTTTTTCCAGTGTCTCCGGGCATCCAAAACCCTCTTTTTCTGGGTTCAAAAGTTCAGGTCGGATCCAGCAAAAAAAAAACGGATCCGTTGCATCAGTTTTTTTTATTTCAGTGCCGGATCCGTCCCTTCAGGTGTTCGACGGATCATGCCTGATACAAAAAGACGGATGTGTGAAAGAGGCCTAAGATGGCTATAAAGAAGAAAAAAGCAACTGACCAAAACGCAGGGATCACCACAAAAAATATGCAAATTTTATTGGGTACAAACAGACATAACATAAAATCAATTAAAAGTCATAAAAATGACAGTACAAAAACCCTATTAGGCTCATGGTAGAGCCATACAAGCTCACCCCAGAAGGCAATATGAACAACTTGTGTCAAACACACTTAATTTAACCTAAATGCACATAAATTAGTCACTACAACATCTGTGTGTCATACAAGATAGTCTTAATAAATAGACATAAACAGTGCACTGGCATAAAATTTCAGCTGTGGCATTTCAAAATGATTCAAAGAATTTAATACAGCAGATATTACAACAACTGTGCACAAGCAATGCCAGGAACACACCTACAATTATCAATAACAGAGCTGGACACAGAAATTAAGCAATATGAGAACCCCAAAATAGGCTATCAAAGGCAGCTGTGGATTAGGGTTGCACAGCAAACACTATATGGCTAAGGCCTCTTTCACACATCCGTTTTTTGCCGTTAGGCACAATCCGTCCAAAAACTGAAAGGACGGATCCGGCGCTGATTTTGAAAGAACTGATGCAACGAATCAGTTTTTTTGCCGGATCCGTCCTGAACTTTTTAACCTGGAAATGCTTGGTACATATGTCCGGACCGAGGAGAGAGAGAGAGACCTTGGTTTCCAGAATCCGGATCAGTCTTTTGGGCGGATTGCACAAAAGACTGATCCGGCACCATAGACTTCTATTGTTTCCGGCCGCCTGATGCGGTTTAAAAAACTGGAATCGTTTTTTTTTAAAAGTGCCAGACGGCAAAAAACGGATGTGTGAAAGAGGCCTAAGAATGCAAATATATTGCAAAGTTAACCCCAGTAGCTACAGAATCAATAGATCCAAAAATGTAGCAATAGGACAAGTGCGCCCATGTGGGCATCTGAATAAGGTAGAAAAACTCCGGGGAAGTAGGTGGAGAGCCCGGCAGAGTATTGGCAGATGAGATGGACATCTCCACAAGCTCTCCCTTATAGCGGTATCTAATTTCTACAGTGCACCGAGTGCTCATATGCCGACACTCTGCCGGGCTCTCTACCTACTTCCCCGGAGATTTTCTACCTTATTCAGATGGGTTTGTAAATCCTGAGACCTTTTGGAATTTTGTTAGCTTCAATATTCCTCTCCAGAGAGGTAACCTCCCACAAATCCCTTATTTCATTCCTTCTCTACTCTCCCCTTATCTCTTCTTCCCACAACCGCATGCAAGACTTCTCCCGTGCCTCCCCCCTACTCTGGAACTCTCTACCCCAACACATCAGACTCGCTCCTACCATGGAAACCTTCAAAAAGAACCTGAAGACCCACCTCTTCCGACAAGCCTACTACTGAACTGCCGCACGACCAGTTCTACCCTCTCCTAGTGTATCCTCACCCATCCCCTGTAGATTGTGAGCCCTCGCGGGCAGGGTCCTCTCTCCTTCTGTACTTATGTGTGTCCTGTATTGCTCATATTTATTGTACTTGTCTATATTTGCCCCCTCTCACATGTAAAGCGCCATGGAATAAATGGCGCTATAAAAATGAATAATAATTAGATAAAAGTTTTTCCAGGGACTTCAAAATAATCTTTCCTTTGTTGAGATCAGTGTCATTAATGTGAGTCTGTACAGTGTAATCTCTGATTCACTTAAAACGGTAATCCCTGTCCTTCCATAGGCAAGAGGAGGCCATTTGAAAAAGCTGCCTGAAGTGTGTAGCACACTTGTAAATTACTAGAAAGGGTTAAAATATCACACTGGCGCTAGAACAAAAAGTGCAGCGAGCAATACAAGGGCAGATGTGTGTGCTGATCTGCCTGAAAAAACAGAATCAACAAAGTGCTTATTGCAGTGCTGATAAGACCAACATAAAACAAACAGCTGAAAGTGATCCGCCTCCACAGGATGAGTCCAGTTCCTAATTGTCCATTTTTAAAAATGAATGACTCCTCCCACTTTCCTACATTATACATGAGGTTGCTTTCAAGGCGGGAGGACGCTCCCTAAGCTTTGCAATGTGCCACCAGCAGGACGAGATACGGGCACAGGACACAGCACATAACAGTAAGGCTAAGTGCACACGGCAGGAATTTTCGCGGTTTTTTCGCATTTTTTTCCCGCGGCAAAACGCGAAAAAACGCAAGCATTAAGCATCCTATTCATTTAAATGGATTCCGTAATTTTTGTGCATATTCGTTTTTTTCCGCGAAAAAAATAGCAACATGTTCATTAATTTTGCGTAATCTCGGCGGAATCGCCGCCATAGGAATGAATTGAACCGCTTACTTTCTGCATGTGGCTATGCGGAATGTAAGCGGTTCATGTGCGGATGATACCCAGGGTCCGGAGGAGAGGAGACTCTCCTCCAGGCCCTGGGTACCATATCCCTGGTAAAACAATAATTAAAATAAAAAATAATGATATTCTCACCTTCCGGCGTCCCCCGCAGCTTTCCCGCCTCTCAGCGGCGCTCCCGGTCCCAGGAGTCCTTTGCGAGAATCACCCAGATGACGTAGCGGTCATCTGGGGTCATCTACGTCATCTGGGGTCTGTCGCAAAGGACGCCTGGGAACGGGAGTTGCCGGGAGCGTCGCTGAGAGGCTGCGGGGGCCGCCGGAAGGTGAGAATAGCACGATTTATTATTTTTTTTATTATTTTTACATTAGATCTTTTTACTATTGATGCGGTATAGGCGGCATCAATAGTAAAAAGTTGGTCACACGAGTCAAACACTGTGTGTGACTCATGTAACCAACCTGTCAATCAGTTTTCCAAGCGATGCTACAGATCGCTAGGAAAACGCTAGCATTCTGCAAGCTAATTACGCTTGCAAAACGCTAGTTTCTGGCGGGAATACGCACACAAACAAAATGCGTATTTCCCGCGGCAGAGAAGTGCGGGATTGCCACGGAAATTTCCGCGGCAATTCCGCAACGTGTGAACTTAGCCTAAGTGCTACACCCAGCGTCCCTTCCAGCTCACATGTTACAGCGTGTCACTGCACCTAAAAAATACACATTACAGCGTGTCACTGCACCTAAAAAATACACATTACAGCGTGTCACTGCACCTAAAAAATACACATTACAGCGTGTCACTGGACCTAAAAAATACACATTACAGTGTGTCACTGCACCTAAAAAATACACTTACAGCGTGTCACTGCACCTAAAAAATACACGTTACAGCGTGTCACTGCACCTAAAAAATACACGTTACAAGCGTGTCACTGCTCCTAAAAAATACACGTTACAGCGTGTCACTGCACCTAAAAAATACACAATACAGCGTGTCACTGCACCTAAAAAATACACGTTACAGCGTGTCACTGCACCTAAAAAATATACATTACAGCGTGTCACTGCACCTAAAAAATACACTTACAGCGTGTCACTGCACCTAAAAAATACACATTACAGCGTGTCACTGCACCTAAAAAATACACGTTACAGCGTGTCACTGCACCTAAAAAATACACGTTACAGCGTGTCACTGCACCTAAAAAATATACAATACAGCGTGTCACTGCACCTAAAAAATACACATTACAGCGTGTCACTGCACCTAAAAAATACACGTTACAACGTGTCACTGGACCTAAAAAATACACGTTACAGCGTGTCACTGCACCTAAAAAATACACATTACAGCGTGTCACTGCACCTAAAAAATACACATTACAGCGTGTCACTGACCTAAAAAATACACGTTACAGTGTGTCACTGCACCTAAAAAATACACGTTACAGCGTGTCACTGCACCTAAAAAATACACATTACAGCGTGTCACTGGACTAAAAAAATACACGTTACAGCGTGTCGCTGCACCTAAAAAATACACATTACAGCGTGTCACTGTACCTAAAAAATACACGTTACAGCGTGTCACTGCACCTAAAAAATACACATTACAGGTGTCACTGCACCTAAAAAATACACTTACAGCGTGTCACTGGACCTAAAAAATACACATTACAGTGTGTCACTGCACCTAAAAAATACACATTACAGCGTGTCACTGCACCTAAAAAATACACATTACAGCGTGTCACTGGACATAAAAAATACACATTACAGTGTGTCACGACATAAAAAATACACGTTACAGCGTGTCACTGTGCCTAAAAAATACACATTACAGTGTGTCACGACATAAAAAATACACATTACAGCGTGTCACTGTACCTAAAAATACACATTACAGCGTGTCACTGTACCTAAAAAATACACATTACAGCGTGTCACTGCACCTAAAAAAATACACATTACAGTGTGTCACTGCACCTAAAAAATACACATTACAGCGTGTCGCTGCACCTAAAAAATACACATTACAGCGTGTCACTGGACATAAAAAATACACGTTACAGCGTGTCACTGCACCTAAAAAATACACATTACAGTGTGTCACTGCACCTAAAAAATACACGTTACAGCGTGTCACTGGACCTAAAAAATACACATTACAGTGTGTCACTGCACCTAAAAAATACACATTACAGCGTGTCACTGGACATAAAAAATACACATTACAGTGTGTCACTGCACCTAAAAAATACACATTACAGCGTGTCACTGTGCCTAAAAAATACACATTACAGTTTGTCACGACATAAAAAATACACATTACAGCGTGTCACTGTACCTAAAAAATACACATTACAGCGTGTCACTGTACCTAAAAAAATACACATTACAGCGTGTCACTGCACCTAAAAAAATACACATTACAGCATGTCAATGCACCTAAAAAATACACATTACAGCGTGTCGCTGCACCTAAAAAATACACATTACAGCGTGTCACTGGACATAAAAAATACACGTTACAGCGTGTCACTGCACCTAAAAAATACACATTACAGTGTGTCACTGCACCTAAAAAATACACGTTACAGCGTGTCACTGGACCTAAAAAATACACATTACAGTGTGTCACTGCACCTAAAAAATACACATTACAGCGTGTCACTGGACATAAAAAATACACATTACAGTGTGTCACTGCACCTAAAAAATACACATTACAGCGTGTCACTGTGCCTAAAAAATACACATTACAGTTTGTCACGACATAAAAAATACACATTACAGCGTGTCACTGTACCTAAAAAATACACATTACAGCGTGTCACTGTACCTAAAAAAATACACATTACAGCGTGTCACTGCACCTAAAAAAATACACATTACAGCATGTCAATGCACCTAAAAAATACACATTACAGCGTGTCACTGCACCTAAAAAATACACATTACAGCGTGTCACTGCACCTAAAAAATACACGTTACAGCGTGTCACTGCACCTAAAAAATACACATTACAGCGTGTCACTGGACATAAAAAATACACATTACAGCGTGTCGCTGGACATAAAAAATACACGTGATGCCTGGAGAGGTCGACTAACCCGTGACCAACCAACCACCACCCCGCTCCCCAATATAAACAACAGACCACGTTCCTTTTGGATGTTAAAAGGCCACAGCAGCAGCCAATTTTATTTATATATTTCTTTAATTGAAAGACACTTGGTGGGGTCCTCGAAATTCTAAAGTTGTAAGGTCTGGTGATTACCCCCGGGCATTGCCCCTTCCCCCCCCCCCCGCTTTGCTCCGGGCCGTGTTTTAGCTCAGGAGCACCGTGAGTCCAGGGGAAGAAGCCGCCTCTACTGTTACGGTATGAACCAAAATCACAACCACGTGACCCCGACATGCCACCGCCGGGTGTCACCCCTTTCCATGTTAATGTGACCCCCGACCTTCCTTCGCCGGGTGTCACCCACCTATCACCAGACCACCATCACATACCATCCAATGAAGGGGATTCACGCCTTTCAACGGATCCCCCACCCCCACATTTTTTACCAACTTCGAGGACCCACCAACGCCACAGATACTGATATCTCAGTATTACATGACCCTTCGACTCACAAAGAGTCATCCGCCGCCAGTCAGGAGAGGAATAACCCCCTGTGGGGAAACCTCCAGGGAACCATGGCTCGCGGATTGCCCTTCCCCTGGGCTTAGAAGGTACCATGCCCAAACTACCACTTTGCTTCCTTTTTCTAGCCATGTTGATGTCCGCTCCTTGCCGCCGTGACCCGAACTTCCTCCTTCTCTCAGGGTGGGCGGGTGGGTCTTGTTCTCTGTGCGTCTGTGGAGAGAGAGAGCCCCCCCCCGTCCCTGTCCCGTCCTTTTAACCCCTTCCTATATCTTGCCTCCTCCCCCTTGCCTCCTTCTTCCTGGTCACTCACTCCCTCCCAGCGTCATGTCCGTCTCCCCCTATCCTGTCGTTCGTATCCGCCGGGTGCTTTACAGCGTGTCACTGGACATAAAAAATACATGTTACAGTGTGTCACTGGACATAAAAAATACACATTACAGCGTGTCACTGGACCTAAAAAAATACACATTACAGCGTGTCACTGGACCTAAAAAATACACATTACAGCGTGTCACTGGACATAAAAAATACACATTACAGCGTGTCGCTGCACCTAAAAAATACACATTACAGTGTGTCACTGGACATAAAAAATACACATTACAGCGTGTCACTGGACATAAAAAATACACATTACAGCGTGTCACTGGACCTAAAAAAATACACATTACAGCGTGTCACTGGACCTAAAAAATACACATTACAGCGTGTCACTGCACCTAAAAAAATACACATTACAGCGTGTCGCTGCACCTAAAAAATACACATTACAGTGTGTCACTGCACCTAAAAAAATACACATTACAGTGTGTCACTGGACATAAAAAATACACATTACAGTGTGTCGCTGCACCTAAAAAATACACATTACAGCGTGTCACTGGACATAAAAAAATACACATTACAGCGTGTCACTGGACATAAAAAAATACACATTACAGCGTGTCACTGCACCTAAAAAATACACATTACAGCGTGTCACTGGACCTAAAAAAATACACATTACAGCATGTCGCTGGACCTAAAAAATACACATTACAGCGTGTCACTGTACCTAAAAAATACACGTTACAGCGTGTCACTGTGCCTAAAAATACACGTAATAGCGTGTCACGGACTCACCAACCAACACAAGCGCACGTCTAAACCACCTGGGCTAATTTAGTTTTCCTTAAACTGCAGATATCAACGCCAACATGTCTCCTAAAAAGAACGCCAATGACAATGAAAGGAAAGCAACAAACGTCCAATGCAAAAAAACAATGCGCAAATGAGACTCCAGAAGAAAAACAGCATCGCTGTGACAAATACAATGCATATAATTGTAGGCGTCAAGCACATGAGTCCCCTGATGCAAAAGTCATTAGATTATCACAAGATGCCATTGGGCACCGACAGCTCCGCAAACAAATATCTGCAGTCTCAACAGCAATACCATGCTCACTCTCTCATGTGTCTTACGTCCCTGACAAGTGCTGGTTCTTTAAGGAGGACTGCCCCAGGGATACTTTGTGGTGGCTGTCACCTTGTGTCCTGGGGAGGATCTGGACTTGTATACGGGCCCGGTACAGGCTTGGCTCCCTGTTCCCTGGCCACAGCCAAGTCCTGCCCCTGCCATGTCCTGGCAACCCATGACGCCTGCGGCTGCAGAGTCGTTGGCCGAACCCCGGCATGGAGCCCAAAAGCTGACAAAACGGCACAGGACGTGTGACGTTGAACTGTTATGAATACTGATTAGAGAACGTTATGCTCGTTACACTAGACTGATGTGTGGGACTGTTCCGCGTCCCTGTGGGCAAAGGAGCCCCGGACCACCAGAACATTGTCTGCAGTAAGGCCAGTACAGTCCGCAGTTAAACTTTTGTTTTATCCCCTTACCCAAGTTTTGTTGCGCCTGCTGGATGGCAGGACTTTGCCCCTGTGGAGGAACGGGTCCTTGGACTAATGGACCATGTGCGACTGTGACAACAGACTGTGTTCAAGGACCAGGCAGTACGCACACGGTTTATGGGACCGTACTCTGTACAAAGGGAGGGGGGAAAAAATCCTCCAAGGACTGAAGACCTAACGGATAGGTCAAATATATAAGGTTGCGTCCTGTGGACGGATTGGATTGGAGCTCAACGAACTTATAGGTGCAATTCGGAGGACTGTAACCTGGCACCTGTCGTTTCCTGTTTTAAAGAAACTTTCTTTTACCACCGATAGTATCACGGTGAGGATTGCAAGAGAACTCACCAGTGCAATCTCCCGGAAGACGAGTGCAGAAGAAAGCTTCAGGCTCCTAGGAACGCAGGGTGAGCAAGGCAGGAGAGAGATGGTTTCAGGGCCTGAATCACCTGACAGTTGAGGGGCGTGGCTTCAGCTCCAGGGAGCTAGAAGCTGAGGGAAAACTCCTAGAAAGGTAACTACGGGACAAAGTTACCCAGGGGCACAGACAGAGACGTAAATCTGAACAAGCCAAGGTCAAAGCACGAGAAGACAGTATAGTACCAAGGATGAGACAGAACGGATAGTCGGGGACAGGCAGAGGTCAAAACCAAACAGACAGCGAAGGTACAGAAACAGAATCCAACAAGCAGTATCCAGAGAACAGACAGAGTCAAAACCAAAGTATCAGGCAAACCAGAACACAGCACAAACACACTCAGGGGTCAACACACTCTGCCAAGGGCGAAAGTATAACTGACAGGGATTGGAGGTTCCTAGGGCTATAAGAAGCTCTCCCCGAACCAAGGAGAGGCCACAATAATAAGCCCCAGGTGTGCAGGTAAGAGCTTGCACTGGGATCAAAACCTTAACCCCTAGCGTGCAGGTCAACCCTGCACTGGGATCATGACAGTACCCCCCTCTCAACGGGGGGCCTCTGGACCCCCAGGCTTGCCTGGGAACCTGGCATGGAAAGCCCGAACCAGGCGATCCGCATGCATCAAACGGGCCGGCACCCAGGATCTGTCCTCCGGTCCATACCCCTTCCAATGAACCAGGTACTGTACCGACCGCTGCACCAACCTGGAGTCAACGATATGCTCAATCTCATATTCCATGTGTCCCTCAACCAAAACAGGAGGAGCAGTGGACTCGGACTCCCCCCGGACTGCCTCAAAAGGTTTCAGTAGGGATTTATGGAAGACGTTAGGGATCTTGAATGATAGAAAATGAACTCGGCACTCAACTTTAGTATAGTGAGAATAAAGATTTTTATTCACAGTAGTAACACGAAACGTTTCGGTCCTATATCATGGACCTTCATCAGTCACAGGCTATATCCAGCCCTTTCTTTCTTCCCTATGTGGATCAACCCCCTTCCCAGTAGTATCTGTGACTGATGAAGGTCCATGATATAGGACCGAAACGTTTCGTGTTACTACTGTGAATAAAAATCTTTATTCTCACTATACTAAAGTTGAGTGCCGAGTTCATTTTCTATTAGATACGGTGTGGGAACCTACTCTGGCACCTTCTTGGTTGTGCACACGGTTATTTTTTCAAGGGATCTTGAATGAGACTGGAAGACACAACCTGTAAGCCACTGGATTGATCTTTTCCACAATCTTGTATGGGCCAATGAACTTGGGGCCCAACTTGGCTGATGGAACCTTCAACTTAATGTTTCGCGTGGAGAGCCAAACTTTCTCTCCAACCCGAAACATAGGACCTGGTGTTCTTTTCCTGTCAGCGAAAAACTTGTACCTGCCTTGAGACCTGGATATATTCCGCTGGACCTCCGCCCAAGTATTCTTTAACTCGCTGAACAGACCCCTCTGCCCCTGGACACCCATAATCCAAACGAGAAAACTCACCAAAATGAGGACTAAAACCATAATTGATCAGGAAAGGAGACATACCAGTAGATTGGCTCACCCGACTATTGAAGGCGAATTCCGCCAAAGGCAGTACATCACACCAGTCATTCTGTCTTGCAGAAGTCAGACATCTGAGGATCTGTTCCAGAGACTGATTAGTGCGTTCCGTCTGACCATTGCTCTCAGGATGGTATGCAGACGAAAAAGACAGAGACATCCCCAATTTCTTGCAAAAAGCACGCCAAAACTTTGCCACAAACTGCACTCCACGATCAGACACCACATTCAGGGGTACCCCATGCAACCGGATAACATGCTGTACAAACAATCTGGACAAAGTCTCAGCTGAGGGTAGTGCGGATAAGGGTACAAAATGAGCCTGCTTCGAAAACCTGTCCACCACTACCCATACCACCGTATTGCCCTTGGATGGAGGAAGATTAGTAATAAAATCCATAGACAAGTGCGTCCATGGCCTTTCGGGAACTGCCAAGGGCATCAGTTCCCCAGCCGGCCGGCTATGTGAGTTTTTAGAACGAGCGCAGACCCCACAACCAGAAACAAATTTTTTTATGTCAGAGCTAAGAGTAGGCCACCAAAAGATCCTAGCCACCGCCCGACGTGTGGCAGATATACCAGGGTGAGCACTGAGCTTGGATTCATGGAACTCCTGGAGGAGTTTAAGCCGAAGCTGCTCTGGGACAAACAACTTACCCCCTGGCTTGGCAGCAGGGGCCAGAGACTGGGCCCCCTCAATCTCCTGTTCCAACTCAGACGAGACCACTGCCAACACAACCCCAGGGTGAAGAATGGAGGAAGGTGGCTCAGGGGGAGACACCGGATGAAAACTGCGAGATAAGGCATCAGCCTTGATATTCTTTGACCCTGGACGAAACGTAATAGTAAACTGAAAACGGGAAAAAAAAAGTGACCAACGGGCCTGTCTGGGTGTTAGTCTCTTAGCAGACTCAATATATGATAAATTTTTGTGGTCTGTAATCACAGTAACTGAGTGACTGGCCCCCTCCAAAAAGTGCCTCCATTCTTCAAACGCTAACTTGACCGCAAGAAGCTCTCTATTGCCAACATCGTAATTCCTCTCAGCAGCAGAGAATTTCCTGGAAAAAAAAGCACATGGCCTGAGGTTGGTCAGAGTGGCAGGACCTTGGGACAACACAGCACCCACCCCCACCTCAGAGGCGTCCACTTCCACAATAAATGGTTTGGACGGATCTGGCTGTACCAACACCGGAGCAGTCATAAAGCATTTTTTCAGACTAGCAAAGGCCTCTTTTGCGAGCGAGGACCAATTTTTCACATCCGAACCTTTGCATGTTAAATCAGTGAGTGGTTTGACCACCTGCGAAAACCCCCGAATAAATTTGCGGTAGTAATTGGCGAAGCGCTGGAGCCCTTTAAGATCTCGGGGTTGTACCCAATCCGCAATGGCCTGCACTTTCTTGGGGTCCATACGAAAACCCTCACAGGACACAATCAATCCCAAAAAGATAATTCTTGAACAAAAAACACACACTTCTCCAATTTAGCAAACAGATGATTTTCCCTAAGTCTTTGGAGAACAGTTTGTACATGATTCATATGAGAATGACTGTCGGGGGAATATATCAGAATATCATCTAAGTAGATAACAACAAAACGACCAATGAGATCAGAAAACACCACGTTGATGAAATTCTGAAATATGGCGGGAGCATTGGTAAGACCAAACGGCATGACTAAATTTTCAAAAAGTCCCTCGGACGTGAGGAACGCAGTTTTCCATTCATCCCCCTTCCTGACCCTTATCAAATTATATGCTCCCCGAAGATCCAGTTTAGAGAACCATTTTGCCCCTGATAGTTGGTTACATAAATCAGGAATCAACGGAAGGGGATACGTATTTCGTACAGTAATCTTATTTAATTCACGAAAGTCGAGACAGGGACGTAGACCGCCATCTTTTTTCTTCACAAAAAAGAACCCCGCCGCCACAGGTGAAACTGAGGGACGTATGTGTCCCTTGCGAAGACTTTCAGCAATATTATCCTTCATAGCTAAGCGCTCAGGTCCAGACAAATTAAACAGGCGTGCTTTAGGTAGTTTAGCCCCGGGACTAGCTCGATGGCGCAGTCAAAGGGTCTATGTGGCGGCAACGTCTCGGCCTCGCTTTCTGAGAACACATCTTCGAAGTCTTTCAGGTACTCCGGAATACCTTCCAGCTCGACAGATGACACAGACACAGATTTAACAGGTTTAACCAGCAGTGCAGATTCATAACATAACTTAGAATCATTAAACCTCCACTGAACAATCTCCCCCGTTTTCCAGTTTATAACTGGGTTATGGCGTTGTAACCAGGGCATGCCCAACACCAACCCTGCTGGTAGATTGTCCAGAACAAAACAACTTAATTTTTCCTCGTGAGCAGCGCCCACTCTGAGCGAAAACAAGTCAGACATAAAGAGAATTCCCTCTTTTGTGAGGGGGGAGAGTCAATGGCCACCACCTTGATCGGTGTCTTAAGCCTAGCTGTCCCTATCTTGCAGCGTGTGACCAATTGAGAGTCAATCAGATTGATGGATGACCCGCAGTCCACAAAGGCTGTAGAGGAAAAATAACAACCATCCACTAACAGTTCCACATGAAGCAACACCTTAGAGAACGAGGAAAAGTGTACCTGAGGGTCTGAGTAGTCTCCTCGCTGACTACCCAGACCTAGTCGTTTCCCACCGACCGGGTTGAGGACGGGCAGACAGGACACTCCTTTTTCCAATGTCCAGCTTTACCGCAGTAGAAGCACAACTGTTCTTCCCGACGGCGTTTTCTCTCCTTTTCCTTCAGAGTGATAGCGCTCACATCCATGGGCTCAGAGACAGTCTCTTTTCCACTGGGGAACAATGTAGTCTCCACCTGCATCACCCCTCTGGCCCGCAACCTGCAGTCCATCCGGACGGCCTGGGTCATGGCGTCCTCGAGAGAGTTAGGTGGGGGGTGTAAAGCCAAAGCATCCTGCAACCGCTCGGACAAGCCTCTGCGAAATAGTCCTCGGAGGGCGGCGTCCTCCCAAGAAATCTCTGCGGCCCAGCGGCGGAACTCAGTACAAAACCACTCGGCCGAGTGCTTCCCCTGACAGACACTCATCACCATGTCCTCTGCCAATCGCACTCGGTCAGGCTCATCGTATATGTGCCCGAGGGCCTCAAAGAATGCATTCACCGACACTCTCTCAGGGGCAGTGGGAGAAAGGGAAAATGCCCATGCTTGTGGGGACCCTCTTAATAAAGACATGATGACCCCTACCCCTGACTTTCATCCCCAGAGGACCGTGGTCTCAAACTAAAGAAAAGTTTGCAACCCTCCATGAAGATCCTAAACTCCTTTTTGTTCCCAGAAAAGAAGTCAGGCAGTTTAACAGGTGGTTCTGAGGACACGAGCGCAACATCACTCGCCATAGCCCTCAGAGAACCAGCAGATAAAGCCCCCTGCACAGTCTCAGAAACCTGCCGCTGTGAACACGACAGCGCTTGCTGTTCCAGAGATAAATCCTGAAACATCTGACTCAGATTTTTCATCTGTTCGGACAGCGACTGTATGGGATCCATAACTCTCTGCACAACCTGCGCCCTAAACACAGCCGTGAAGCAAAAAAAAAAAAAAAACTTAGTGGTCAGTTATAATATCATGGTGAGGATTGCAAGAGAACTCACCAGTGCAATCTCCCGGAAGACGAGTGCAGAAGAAAGCTTCAGGCTCCTAGGAACGCAGGGTGAGCAAGGCAGGAGAGAGATGGTTTCAGGGCCTGAATCACCTGACAGTTGAGGGGCGTGGCTTCAGCTCCAGGGAGCTAGAAGCTGAGGGAAAACTCCTAGAAAGGCAACTACGGGACAAAGTTACCCAGGGGCACAGACAGAGACGTAAATCTGAACAAGCCAAGGTCAAAGCACGAGAAGACAGTATAGTACCAAGGATGAGACAGAACGGATAGTCGGGGACAGGCAGAGGTCAAAACCAAACAGACAGCGAAGGTACAGAAACAGAATCCAACAAGCAGTATCCAGAGAACAGACCGAGTCAAAACCAAAGTATCAGGCAAACCAGAACACAGCACAAACACACTCAGGGGTCAACACACTCTGCCAAGGGCGAAAGTATAACTGACAGGGATTGGAGTTTCCTAGGGCTATAAGAAGCTCTCCCCGAACCAAGGAGAGGCCACAATAATAAGCCCCAGGTGTGCAGGTAAGAGCTTGCACTGGGATCAAAACCTTAACCCCTAGCGTGCAGGTCAACCCTGCACTGGGATCATGACAGATAGTATTTATGGTATCAATATTAAACTTTTACGTACGGTATGGTCAGGGACGACCATTATTAAGGAAAGGGTGAATGTAAGGGGTGTACTAGGACTGGTCTGTGCCAACTGTGGGTAAGATGTAGGATTTCCTATATTCTAGTTAGTAGGGCCTTAGAGCCCGGTAAGGGCAGTTGGCAACGCAATGTTGCAAAGGAGATTAGCCCATTCGTCCAGGGCCTATAGTGAACAGAAGTTATAGCAGAAATGACAGCAGAACAGAAACGCAGGTCGCTCTAAGGTGTGGCAGCTTACTACAATGGCAGATGCCTCATGTCTGGAGTGAAACGGACAGGGGAACTCCTGAACGTAGTGAAGCTGAACAGGGACGACGCTGCGGTATCGGATGAGCCGGTATGACCTGGAAACATACTGTAGGACGTAGGGAAGAGCACAGGGAAAGTGAAGGACGTGAACTGTGTGAAACTCTATGTCGATACTGTAACTGATATGGATGTGCTGCGAATGAAAACAAGTAAAATTCTTTGTTTAACCCCTTAACGACCGCCGATATGCCTTTTAATGGCGGTAGTTAAGGGTACTTAAACCACAGCGCCATTAATTAACGGCGCTGTGGAAAAAGTATATAGCGCCCCCCAGAGTTGGATTTTTACTGGGGACTCGAGACCCCAGAGAACATGATTCGGGGCAGTTTTTACCGACCCCGCTTTGCGATCGCAGTTATTAACCCTATAACAGCGACCGCAAACAAAAAAGCCGCGATTCTGCATTTAATTTCTCTCTCCTCTGATGTGATAGCACATCAGAGGGGAGAGAAATAGGGTTACCGGGTTCCCCGATCTGCCCCCTTTACCTCCCGATGTCCCTCCTGTCCTCCCGCAGCTCCCAGCCTCTTCTTCCTGTAAAAGAAAATGGCGGGCGCATGCGCAGTGCGCCCGCCGAATCTGCCAGCCGGCAGATTCATTCATTCAGTGAAAGTACATTTTGATCACTGTGATAAACGCTATCAAAATTAAAAAAAGTAAACCCCCCCTTTATCGCCCCCTTAGTTAGGGACATATAATAAAATAAAGAAAATGTATTTATTTTCATTTTTCCATTAGGGTTAGGGTTAGAATTAGGGTTAGAATTAGGGTTAGGGTTACAATTAGGGTTAGGGTTACAATTAGGGTTGGGATTAGGGTTAGGATTAGGGTTAGGGTTGGGATTAGGGTTAGGCGTGTGTTGGGGTTAGGGTTGGAGCTAGAATTGAGGGGTTTCCACTATTTAGGCACATCAGGGGGTCTCCAAACACCACATGGCGTTCAAAAAGTCAAATGGCGCTCCCTCCCTTCCGAGCCCTGCCGTGCGCCCAAACAGTGGTTTACACCAACATATGGGGTATCAGCGTACTCAGGACAAATTGCACACCAATTTTGGGGTTCTAATTTCTCCTGTTACTCTTGGGAAAATAAAAAATAGCTAGCTAAAAAATCATTTTTGAGGAAAAAAAATATTTTTTATTTTCACGGCTCTGCGTTTATAAATTTCTCTGAAGCACTTGGGGGTTCAAAGTGATCACCACACATCTAGATAAGCTCCTTGGGGGTCTAGTTTCCAAAATGGTGTCACTTGTGGGGGTTTCTACAGTTTAGGCATATCAGGGGTTCTCCAAACGCGACATGACGCCCGCAGAACATTCCATCAAAGTCTGCATTACAAAATGGCGCTCCTTCCCTTCCAAGCTCTCCCATGCGCCCAAACAGTGGTTCCCCCCACATATGGGGTATCAGCGTACTCAGGAAAAATTGCACAACAACTTTTGGGGTCCAATTTCTCCTGTAACCCTTGGGGCCTGTGCACACATTGCGGATTTGCCTGCGGATTTTTCCGCGTCGAAACCGCACCTCTTGGCAGAAACCTCAGGCGCGGTTTTGACGCGGTTTTTGGTGCGGTTTTGATGTGGTTTTTCTCATGCGGTTTTGTATGCGGTTTTTACAGCTAAATAAAGATATGTTGTTTAACAAAGAAAAAAAAGATTTGTGATGTCATTTCTTGTCCAACCTCCTCTTTTACATTTGTCCAACCCACACTCCATTACACACACACAGATAGAGATAGGCCGGCGTCACACTTGCGAGTTTGATGCGAGTTAGTCGCACGACTTTCTCGCATCAACACCCGGCACGGCCGCCCGCTCTCGGACCCTAGTGTGCGGCTGCATGTATTTCTATACATGTATTTCTATGCAGCCACACACTCGGGTCCGAGAGCGGGCGGCCGTGCCGGGTGTTGATGCGAGAAAGTCGTGCGACTAACTCGCAAGTGTGACGCCGGCCTATCTCTATCTGTGTGTGTGTAATGGAGTGTGGGTTGGACAAATGTAAAAGAGGAGGTTGGTCGCAAGTGTGACGCCGGCCATAGATAGATAATAGATACCAGTAGTTGATAGATAGAAAATACATAGAGAGATGGATAATAGATAGTTAGAAATATATATAGAAAGATAGATGTAGATAGACAGAAAGATATATAGGTAGATAGATAGAATGGTACATAAATAGTTAAAGACACACACACGTACACATACACAAAATAATGCAATAGTTAATAAAAAAAAAAATATAGGAAAAAAAATGGCGTGGGCTCCCGCGCAATTTTCTGCGCCAGAGGGAGAAAGCAGACAGCCGGGGCCAATATTTCTAGCCTGGGAAGGGGTTAATACCCATGGATCTTCCCAGGCTATGAATATCAGCCCGCAGCTAGCCTTCACTGGCTATTAAAATAGGGGGACCCCCCAAAAAATGACGTGGGGTCCTCCTATAATTTATAGCCAGAAAGGCTACGGAGACAGCTGCGGGCTGATATTCATAGCCTTAGAAGGGGCCATGGATATTGGCGCCCCCTGGCTAAAAATACCAGCACCCAGCCGCCCCAGAATTAGCACATCTGTACGATGCGCCAATTCCGGCACTTAGCCCCTCTCTTCCCACTCCCCTGTAGCGGTGGGATATGGGGTAATAAGGGGTTAATATCACCTTGCTATTGTAAGGTGATATTAAGCCCGGTTAATAATAGAGAGGCGTCAATAAGACGCCTATCCATTATTAATCTTATATTAATAAAGGGTTAAAAAAACACACACACAAGTATAAATTATTTTAATGAAATAAAATACAACACGGTTTTCATATCTTTATTATACGCTCAGATCCAAGCGACGCCCTCGATCTCCTATAAAAAAACGTAAAAAAATAAAACAACCGTATACTCCCTGTCCGACGCAGTCCAATTAATAACGAGGGTCCCATGACGGTCTCCCCTATAGAACAGTGACATCAGGTGATGCCACTGCTCTGTAGGGCCTCCCAGTGATGCACTGACAGGAGACAATGGCTCCTGCAGTGCATCACTGAGTTTATTCTCTCACTTTATGGCAATGCTGCGTGGGAATTTTCTCACCCAGCATTGCCGTGAGAGAATGAACTGTCGTGAGGTCATTCTCTCCCGGCGGCAGAGGCAGAGCAGTACAGATCGATGGCGTCGGGGAAGAGGTGAGTATGTGCTCTATGTTATATGTTCTGTATGTCATATATGTTATATGTTCTGTATGTCATGTGTATGTTTATGTTCTGTATGTCATGTGTATGTTATATGTTGTATGTCATGTGTATGTTATATGTTCTGTATGTCATGTGTATGTTATATGTTGTATGTCATGTATGGTTTTTTTTTTTTACATTCAGCACATTAGCCGGATGATGGGACTACTACTGTCCCATCATTGGCTAATGTGTCAGTCACTGTAGCAGGCATCGCCAGATGGGACTTGTAGTCCCATCCGACGATGCCTGCATACACTGAGACACGCACACAGGCCCGCACACCGCCGCACATACACAGCCCCGCACACCGATCACGCAGACACCGGCACACAATCACCGCCCACACACACAGCGCCGCACACTATACACGCCCACGCACCGCCCACACACACAGCGCCGCACACTATACACGCCCACACACTTCCCTCCTCCCGAACTGCAGCGGTTTCACCCGCAGCAAAACCGCAGATCTTTTTTAGATCTGCGGTTTTGCTGCGGAAGTGCCCGACTCAATGCAAGTCAATGGGCGCCGAACCGCTGCAGTTCCGCACAAAGAATTGACATGCTGCGGAAAATAAAACGCGGCTAAACCGCACGTTTTTTTCCGCAGCATGTGCACAGCAGAAATGCGGTTCCCATTAGATTACATTGTTAGTGCACTGTGCTGCGGGTTGGATGGTTTCCGCACGTTAAAAAACGCAGCGGAAACGCATCTAAAAACGCAAAGTGTGCACAGGGCCTTGGGAAAAGAAAAAAATAGCGGGCTAAAAAATAATTTTTGAGGAAAAAAATTATTTTTTATTTTCACGGCTCTATGTTATAAACTGTGAAGCACTTGGAGGTTCAAAGTGCTCACCACACATCTAGATAAGTTCCTTAAGGGGTCTAGTTTCCAAAATGGGGTCACTTGTTGGGGGTTTCCACTGTTTAGGCACTTCAGGGGCTCTCTAAACGCAACATGGCGTCCAGCCAATTCTGCGCTGAAAAAGTCAAACGGCGCTCTTTCCCTTGCGACCTCTGCCGTGCACCCAAACAGTGGTTTACCCCAACATATGGGGTATCGGCGTATTCAGGAGAAATTGTACAACAAATTTTGTGGTTCATTTTTTTTAACACTTGTGAAAATAAAAAAAATTGGTTCTGAAGTAAATTTTTTGCAAAAAAAGTTAAAAGTTAATTTTTTCCTTCCACATTGCTTCAGTTCCTGTGAATCACATAAAGGGTTAATAAACTTTTTTAATGTGGTTTTGAGCACCTTGAAGGGTGCAGTTTTTAGAATGGTGTCACTTTTGGGTGTTTTCTATCCTATAGACCCCTCAAAGTGACTTCAAATATGATGTGGTCCTTAAAAAAAAAATGGTGTTGTAAAAATGAGAAATTGCTGGTCAACTTTTAACCCTTATAACTTCGTAACAAAAAAAATTTGGTTCCAAAATTGTGCTGATGTAAAGTAGACATGTGGGAAATGTTATTTATTAAGAAATTTGTGTAACATATCTCTCTGATTTAAGGGCACAAAAATTTAAAGTTTGAAAATTGCTAAATTTTAAAAATTTTCGCCATATTTCCGTTTTTTCCGTAAGTAATCGCAAGTTATATAAAAATTATTTTACCACTAAGGTGAGCGGTCCAGCTCACCCCAAACCATCTCGATTGGGTTCAGGTCTGGTGACTGTGGAGGCCAGGTCATCTGGTGTAGCACCCCATCACTCTCCTTCTCGGTCAAATAGCCCTTACACAGTCTGGAGGTGTTTGGGGTCATTGTCCTGTTGAAAAATAAATGATAGTCCAACTAAACGCAAACCGGATGGAATAGCATGCTGCTGCAAGATGCTGTGGTAGCCATGCTGGTTCAGTATGCCTTCAATTTGGAATAAATCCCCAACAGTGTCACCAGCAAAGCACCCCCACACCATCACACCACCTCCTCCATGCTTCACGGTGGGAACCAGGCATGTAGAGTCCATCCGTTCACCTTTTCTGCTGCAAAGCAGTAATCAAAGCAAAAGGTGGCTACTTTGAAGAACCTAGAATACAAGACATATTTTCAGTTGTTTCACACTTTTTTGTAAAGTGTAATGTATAATTCCACATGTGTTAATTCATAGTTTTGATGCCTTCAATGTGATTCTACAATTTTCATAGTCATGAAAATACAGAAGAATCTTTGAATGAGAAGGTGTGTCCAAAATTTTTGGTCTGTACTGTATGTGTGTGTATGTATCAAGCCACGCCCACTCCATATAGTCCTGCCCACTCCACATAGCCAGACTCACTCCACAAGAAAAGCCCCGTCCACACGGCCCACATTGGCGCACATGGGCGGAGACACATTCACCTCGAAAGCCACCCTGAAAAACTCACCGGCTGCGATGTCCCAGCCGCTGCGAGCTACAATCAGGACCGCCGCCTTCAGAGTATCAGTGCGCGGCAGGCACAGGCCACATCTAGCTCCGACGTGTCTATAATGGAGTTGCTCCTGTGAGGCATGACGTCAAGGGAAAGGGAGGAGCCTCATAGATTACAGCGCTGTGCTCATAACAGGAAGTTGCTGTGCACGTTTAACCCCTTAACGACCGCCGATACGCCTTTTAACTGCGGTCATTAAGGGTACTTAAACCACAGCGAAGTTAATAATCGGCGCTATGGAAAAAGCCTATAGCGCCCCCCAGAGGCGCATTTTCTCCGGGGTCTCGGCTACCCGGAGAACATGAATCGGGTCGGTTTTTACCGACACTGATGTTGCGATTGCCGTTATTAACCCTATAACGGCGATCGCAACAAAAAAAAAACAATGTGCCATTTAATTTCTCTCTCCTCTGATGTCATCGGACATCAGAGGAGAGAGAAAAAGGGTCCCCGGGACCCCCACTGTGGCCCCCGAACCCTCCTTATCGCCCCAGGGCCCTCCGGTGTCCCCGGTGCCATGCTGCAAAATGGCGAGCGCATGAGTGGTGCGCCAGCCGCGAGGTGACGGGGGGGGGATGGGCGATTTTCTCTGGGGTCTCGGCTGCCTGGGGTAGCCGAGACCCCAGAGAACATAATAGGGTCCCCCCCAGTCACCACTCTTTTGCGATCGCCATATACCGGCGATCGCAAAAGAGAAATCACAGCCGCGATCCCTGCCTGTAAATTTCTCTCCCCTCTGATGTGATCGCACATCAGAGGGGAGAGAAATAGTGTCCCGGGACCCTCGATCTCCCCCCCCTGTACCTGCAGGGGTCCCGTGTCCTCCGATCGCCCCCTCTGTGCGGTCCGATCCTCCCCCTGGCCTCCGGTCCAACCCCTGGCCTCTGTTCAGGCCGGCTTCTTCTTCCAGTAATAAAAAATGGCGGGCGCATACGCAGTGCGCCCGCCGAATCTACCTGGCGGCAAATTCAAAAAATTATTCATTCATTCTGTAAAAGTACATTTTGATCACTGTGATAAACTATCACAGTGATCAAAATAAAAAAAAAACAGTACATAACCCCCCCATTTATCACCCCCTTAGTTAGGGACATATAATAAAAAATAGAAATTATATTTATTTAATTTTTCCGTTAGGGTTAGGGTTATAATTAGGATTAGGTGTTATGATTTGGTAGCTGAGGAGAGCAGGCAAAAAAGGAAATACACCAGAGCAGTTGGAAACTATCAGATTGCAGTACCCTGACTAACCACCACAACTAGAGGCAGCCGTGGAGCATTCCTACGTTGGTCCTAGACGCCTCGTCACAGCCTGAGAAACTAACTACACCTAAAGATAGAAAGAGGAAAGCTATCTGCCCCGGAGCAGATCCCCAAAGAACATAGAAAGCCCCCAAACATGTAATGGCGGTTAGACAAGAAGAAATACTGACACAGACAGAAAATAGTATGAGCAAACGTTGGGGCCCAAACTTACTAAATAGAAAAGGATAGGAAGGTCACTTACTGCAATCCCAAAAAACCCTGAAAAGCACCAACTCTACTAATTTCAAAAACACCTGAGATCACACGACCTCTACCACCTAAATTAGTTCTCTGGTGTAACCAAAAACAAAACAGCAGCCACTGAAAAAACTGGAAAAAGCAAATGTACAAACAACAGTGGCTGAACTGAACTGAGAGGCAAAAGCCCCCAGAGGGAACCAGAAGGCCCCCACAGAAGTGCAGGACAAAATGCAAAAATCAAGCACAAAAACAAAAAGAAGAAAATGTCTTATCTGTTAGCAGGAGATTCAGACACGACACAGCAGGCTACCAAGGAAACAGGAATCAAGGATTGAGACCAGAACAATTGATCACCGGCAACCCTGATGGGAAGGTGACTCCCTTATATAAGACCAGTCAGTAACACCTGATTCCCAATCCTCACAATCTTCACTGGACAGTCCAGTACCGTTTGTAACCACCAGAGGGAGCTTCTGCTCAGAACTCATTTCCAGCCTATTCACAACAGTACCCCCCCCTTGAGGAGGGGGTCACCGAACCCTCATTTGAGCAACCAGGTCGGTCAGGATGAGTTCTATGATACGCACGGATGAGTCTCCTAGCATGGATGTCCGAAGCAAACACCCAAGAATTGTCTTCCTGACCATAACCTCTCCATTTAACCAAATACTGGAGTTTCCGTCTAGAAAAACGAGAATTCAATATTTTCTCAACCACATACAGTCATGGCCAAAAGTTTTGAGAATGACACAAATATTATATTTTCACATGATCTGCTGCCCTCTGGTTTTTATGTGTGTGTTTGACAGATGTTTTTATCACAGACAGAAATATAATTGCAAACATATGAGTAACAAAAGCTTATATTGACAGTTAGAATGAGTTAATGCAGCAAGTCAATATTTGCAGTGTTGACCCTTCTTCTTCAGGACCTCTGCAATTCTCCCTGGCATGCTCTCAATCAACTTCTGGACCAAATCCTGACTGATAGCAGTCCATTCTTGCACAATCAATGCTTTCATTTTGTCAGAATTTTTAGGTTTTTGTTTGTCCACCCGTCTCTTGATGATTGACCACAAGTTCTCAATGGGATTAAGATCTGGGGAGTTTCCAGGCCATGGACCCAAAATCTCTATGTTTTGTTCCCTGAGCCATTTAGTTATCACCTTTGCTTTATGGCAAGGTGCTCCATCATGCTGGAAAAGGCATTGTTGATCGCCAAACTGCTCTTGGAGGGTTGGGAGAAATTGCTCTTGGAGGACATTCTGGTACCATTCTTTATTCATGGCTGTGTTTTTAGGCAAGACTGTGAGAGAGCCGATTCCTTTGGCTGAGAAGCAACCCCACACATGAATGGTTTCAGGATGCTTAACAGTTGGCATGAGACAAGACTGGTGGTAGCGCTCACCTTTTCTTCTCCGAATGAGGCATTTTCCTGATGTCCCAAACAATCGAAAAGGGGATTCATCAGAGAAAATAACTTTACCCCAGTCCTCAGCAGTCCACTGCCTGTACCTTTTGCAGAATATCAGTCTGTCCATGATGTTTTTTCTGGAGAGAAGTAGCTTCTTTGCTGCCCTCCTTGAGACCAGGCCTTGCTCCAAGAGTCTCCGCCTCACAGTGCGTGCAGATGCACTCACACCTGCCTGCTGCCATTCCTGAGCAAGCTCTGCACTGCTGGTAGCCCGATCCCGCAGCTGAAACACTTTTAAGAGACGGTCCTGGCGCTTGCTGGTCTTTCTTGGGCGCCCTGGAGCCTTTTTTGGCAACAATGGAACCTCTCTCCTTGAAGTTCTTGATGATGCGATAGATTGTTGACTGAGGTGCAATCTTTCTAGCTGAGATACTCTTCCCTGTTAGGCCATTTTTGTGCATTGCAATGATGACTGCACGTGTTTCTTTAGAGATAACCATGGTTAACAGAAGAGAAACAATGATGCCAAGCACCAGCCTCCTTTTAAAGTGTCCAGTGGTGTCATTCTTACTTACTCATGACAGATTGATCTCCAGCCATGTCCTCATCAACACCCACACCTGTGTTAATGGAGCAATCACTGAAAAGAGGTTAGCTGGTCCTTTTAAGGCAGGGCTGCAATGATGTTGAAATGTGTTTTGGGGGATGAAGTTCATTTTCCAGCCAAATATCGACTTTGCAAGTAATTGCTGTTAAGCTGATCACTCTTTATAACATTCTGGAGTATATGCAAATTGCCATTAGAAAAAGTGAAGCAGTAGACTTTGTAAAAATTAATATTTGTGTCATTCTCAAAACTTTTGGCCATGACTGTACTCCAGATTGCTCTCAACCAAAACAGGGTCAGGAGGCACAGTAGTAGGAACCACTGGCTCAACAAACCTCTTCAACAAGGACTTGTGGAACACGTTATGGATCTTAAATGTCCCTGGAAGAAGCAAACGAAAAGAAACAGGGTTAAGAATCTCCATGATCTTATAATGTCCAATGAACCTAGGCTTAAATTTAGGAGATGCCACTCTCATAGGAATATTTCTTGAGGACAACCAGACCAAATTCCCCACTTTAAACCGAGGACCATCAGTCCTATGCCGGTTAGCAAACTGCTGGGCCCTCTCCTGAGAGAGGGACAACCTCTCCATTACCTGGTCCCATCTTAGATAAGTCTCCAATGTCTGGTTTGTTCTCTCAGTTTGACCATTGGTCTGAGGATGAAACGCCGAGGAGAAAGACAATTGAACACCAATTTTAGAACAAAAGGTCCTCCAAAATCTGGAAACAAACTGGACTCCTCTGTCAGACACAATGTTCTCAGGAATGCCGTGTAAACAAACCACGTGCTGAAGGAACAAAGGCACCAATTCAGAGGAGGAAGGCAACTTAGGTAATGGCACAAGATGTATCATCTTGGAAAACCTATCGCAAATCACCCAGATGACGGTCATTCTCTGAAACAGGGAGGTCGGAAATGAAATCCATAGAGATATGGGTCCATGGTCTCTTGGGCACAGGTAATGGCATCAACAAACCACTAGAACGAGAGCAAGGCTTGGAGCGAGAGCAAGTCCCGCAGGACTGCACAAACTCCCTGACATCACGAGACAAGGTAGGCCACCAAAAGGACCGACCAACCAAGTCCCTGGTACCAAAAATTCCAGGATGACCGGCCAACGCGGAACAATGAATCTCAGACATCACACTCTTTTTCCACTGGTCCGGGACAAACAATTTCCCAACAGGGCAGCGCTCGGGCTTATCCTCCGGGCACCCCTCCAGAGCCAGTCTCAAATTGGGCGAGATGGCGGAAAGAACTACACCCTCTTTCAAAATAACAGAAGGATCAGATAACTCAGGAGAGTCCGCCAGGAAACTCCTCGAGAGGGCATCCTCCTTAACATTTTTAGTGCCAGGAAGAAATGAAACCACAAAATTAAAACGTGTGAAAAACAAGGCCCACCTGGCCTGTCTAGGATTAAGTCGCTTGGCAGATTCCAGATAAACTAGATTCTTATGCTCAGTAAGGACCACCACCTGATGTTTGGCTCCCTCCAGCCAATGTCTCCACTCTTCAAAAGCCCACTTCATGGCTAATAACTCCCGATTACCCACGTCATAATTACCTTCAGTGGGAGAAAATTTTCGAGAGAAAAAGGCACAAGGGTTACTTTTAGAGGTCTCTGGATCTCTTTGGGACAAAACGGCACCTGCCCCAATTTCAGAGGCATCAACCTCCACCTGAAATGGTAGAGAAACATCAGGCTGCCGTAGAACAGGAGCAGAAGTGAATCTCTGCTTAAGTTCCTGAAATGCAGAGACTGCCTCAGGAGGCCAATTCACCACATCAGAACCCTTCTTGGTCAAATCAGTTAATGGTTTAACAATAACAGAGAAATTACCAATAAATTTACGATAAAAATTGGCAAAACCCAAGAATCTTTGAAGAGCCTTTAATGAAGTAGGTTGGACCCAATCACAGATAGCCTGAACTTTGACCGGGTCCATTTCAATAACAGATGGGGACAAAATGAAACCCAGAAATGAGATCCTCTGAACGCCAAAAAGACACTTTGATCCCTTCACATACAGAGCATTCTCTCTCAAAATCTGGAACACAGTCCGAACATGTTTTACATGAGAGTCCCAGTCATTGGAAAAAATCAAGATATCATCCAAATAAACAATCAGAAATTTATCCACAAAATCCCTGAAAATGTCATTCATGAAGGACTGGAAGACAGAAGGAGCATTAGTGAGCCCAAAGGGCATCACAAGGTACTCAAAATGCCCTTCAGGGGTATTAAATGCCGTCTTCCATTCATTCCCGTGCTTAATGCGAATAAGGTTATATGCCCCCCTGAGGTCAAGCTTGGTAAACCAAGTAGCGTTTTTCACCCTGGAAAACAGATCAGAGATCAAGGGTAACGGATATTGATATTTCACAGTAATATTGTTCAAGAGACGATAATCAATACATGGCCTTAATGAACCATCCTTTTTGGCCACAAAGAAAAAACCGGCACCTAAGGGTGAATAGGATGGTCTGATATGACCCTTCTTCAATGACTCCTTGATATAAGACCGCATAGCGTCATGTTCAGGTACAGACAAGTTAAAAAGGCGACCTTTAGGGAATTTACTACCAGGCACTAATTCAATAGCGCAGTCATAGCTCCTATGGGGAGGTAAGGATGCAGATTTACTTTCGCTAAACACATCAGAAAAATCAATCAAAAAGTCAGGAACATCCTGAGCCTGGGGGGAGGCAGAAAAAACAGGAGTGTTGGTATTAACACATTGACAGCCCCAACTGGTAACAGACACAGATTTCCAATCCAAAACAGGATTATGAGACTGTAACCAAGGGAAACCCAGTACGATAATGTCATGCAGATTATACAGAACCAAAAATTTGCAACTCTCCTGATGATCAGGTTCTACCCTCATTATCACCTGAGTAGAGAACTGAGGTTTATTCTCAGCCAAAGGGGTAGAATCGATCCCCAGTAGGGGAATAGACTTCCGTAGGGGTATCAAGGGAAACCCACAACGTTTAGCAAAATCAAAATCCATCAGGTTAATAGCTGCTCCAGAATCAACAAAAGCCTGAGCAGAAAATGAGGACAGAGAGCATATCAGGGTAACAGTTAACAAAAACTTAGTCTGAACACTACCCAAGACAACTGAGCGAGCAAAACGTCTTCCCTGCTTAGGGCAGACAGAAATAGCATGAGAGGCATCACCACAGTAGAAACATAACCCATTGCGCTTTCGAAATTCATGACGCTGTGCCCCAGAAACCACTCTATCACACTGCATGGATTCAGAAGCAGGTTCACAAGGCAACATTATTCCACGCATACCTTTCCGCTCACGCAAACGTCTGTCAATTTGAATCGCTAATGACATAGAATCATTGAGACCAGAGGGAACAGGGAATCCCACCATAACATCCTTTACATTATCTGACAGTCCCTTCCGAAAAAGAGCTGCCAAAGCGTTGTCATTCCATTTGGTCAGGACTGCCCACCTACGGAATCTCTGACAGTATAACTCAGCGTCCTCAAGCCCCTGACTTAATGCCAACAAAGTTTTTTCAGCTTGATCAGTGACATTAGGCTCATCGTACAATAATCCCAAAGCCTGAAAAAACGCATCAACATCACTCAAAACAGGATCCCCAGGTGTCAGGGAAAAAGCCCAATCCTGAGGGTCGCCGCGCAGGAGAGAGATGACAATTTGAACCTGCTGCGCTGCGTTCCCTGAGGACTTAGATTTTAAGGCAAAAAACAATTTACAGTTATTTTTGAAATTCAGAAACTTAGCTCGATCCCCTAAAAACAAATCTGGCATGGGAATCCTAGGTTCCACAACAGGCAACCTAGCAAGATAGGTAGCAATACTCCGAACTTCAGTGGCAAGCTGATCCACACGGCCAGACAACTGTGCAAACTCCATTGAGAGAAAAAAAAAATCCTCCTCAGCACCCAGAGATACAGAGGGAAAAAAAAAATGCAACAAACAGAAAAAAAAAAATCTCTGACAACTCTGACAACTTTTTTCTTTCACAATATTTTTCCCTTCTGTGAGTACCATATAATTTTCAGTTTGGGCCGGTGATACTGTTATGAATTGGTAGCTGAGGAGAGCAGGCAAAAAAGGAAATACACCAGAGCAGTTGGAAACTATGAGATTGCAGTACCCTGACTAACCACCACAACTAGAGGCAGCCGTGGAGCGTTCCTACGTTGGTCCTAGACGCCTCGTCACAGCCTGAGAAACTAACTACACCTAAAGATAGAAAGAGGAAAGCTATCTGCCCCGGAGCAGATCCCCAAAGAACATAGAAAGCCACCAAACATGTAATGGCGGTTAGACAAGAAGAAATACTGACACAGACAGAAAATAGTATGAGCAAACGTTGGGGCCCAAACTTACTAAATAGAAAAGGATAGGAAGGTCACTTACTGCAATCCCAAAAAACCCTGAAAAGCACCAACTCTACTAATTTCAAAAACACCTGAGATCACACGACCTCTACTACCTAAATTAGTTCTCTGGTGTAACCAAAAACAAAACAGCAGCCACTGAAAAAACTGGAAAAAGCAAATGTACAAACAACAGTGGCTGAACTGAACTGAGAGGCAAAAGCCCCCAGAGGGAACCCAGAAGGCCCCCACAGAAGTGCAGGACAAAATGCAAAAATCAAGCACAAAAACAAAAAGAAGAAAATGTCTTATCTGTTAGCAGGAGATTCAGACACGACACAGCAGGCTACCAAGGAAACAGGAATCAAGGATTGAGACCAGAACAATTGATCACCGGCAACCCTGATGGGAAGGTGACTCCCTTATATAAGACCAGTCAGTAACACCTGATTCCCAATCCTCACAATCTTCACTGGTCAGTCCAGTACCGTTTGTAACCACCAGAGGGAGCTTCTGCTCAGAACTCATTTCCAGCCTATTCACAACAGTTAGGGTTATAATTAGGGTTAGGGTTAGCATTAGGGTTAGGGTTAGCATTAGGGTTAGGGTTAGGCTGGGTTCATAATGCGTTATGGCAGTCCTTTAGACGGACTGCGTTACACCGCGGTATAACGCAGTCCGTTAACGCTGCCATTCACCCCCATTTGAGGGCGCATCGCGACGCATGCCGTAAAGCGGCATGCGTTTGCGACGTGCCATCATTCAGTGACGGAGCCTCGTACGCGGGCTGCAGCGTCTGGGCTCCGTCACCGCTAGCGCAGATGAATCATCTGCTGATTCCTCTGCGCTAGCGGGTATAGCATAACGCGATCGCGTTATGCTATACCGCTACCAGCCCGTCAACGCTATGTGTTGAACGGGCTGGTAAAACGCAATATGAACCCAGCCTTAGGGTTAGGGTTATAATTAGGGTTATAATTAGGGTTAGGGTTACAATTAGAGTTAGGGTTACAATTAAGGTTAGGGTTACAATTAGGGTTGGAATTAGGGTTGGGATTTAGGTTAGGATTAGGGTTGGGATTAGGGTTAGGGGTGTGTTGGGGTTAGGGTTGGAGCTAGAATTGAGGGATTTCCATTATTTAGGCACATCAGGGGGTCTCCAAACACGACGTGGCATTCAAAAAGTCAAATGGCGCTCCCTCCCTTCCGAGCCCTGCCGTGCGCCCAAACAGTGGTTTACCCCAACATATGGGGTATCAGCGTACTCAGGACAAATTGCACACCAATTTTGGGGTTCTAATTTCTCCTGTTACCCTTGGGAAAATAAAAAAATAGCGGGCTAAAGAATCATTTTTGAGGAAAAAAATTATTTTTTATTTTCACGACTCTACGTTTATAAATTTCTGTGAAGCACTTGGGGGTTCAAAGTGCTCACCACACATCTAGATAAGTTCCTTAAGGGGTCTAGTTTCCAAAATGGTGTCATTTGTTGGGGGTTTCCACTGTTTAGGCGTATCAGGGGCTCTCCAAACGCGACATGGCGTCCAATTTCAACTCCAGCCAATTTTGGTTTGAAAAAGTCAAACGGCGTTCCTTCCCTTCCAAGCCCTGCCGTGCGCCCAAACAGTGGTCCCACCCCACATATAGGGTATCAGCGTACTCAGGACAAATTGGACAACAACTTTTGTGGTCTAATTTCTCCTGTTACCCTTGGGAAAATAAAAAATTTGGGACTAAACGATCAGGTTTGTGGAAAAAATATGACTTTTTATTTTCATGCCCGGGATTTATAAACTTCTGTGAAGCACTTGGGGTTCAAAGTGTTCACCACACATCTATATAAGTTCCTTAGGGGGTCTAGTTTCCAAAACGGTGTCACTTGTGGGGGGTTTCCACTGTTTAGACACATTAGGGCCTCTACAAACACGACATGACATCCAGCCAATTCTGCGCTGAAAAAGTCAAACGGCGCTCCTTCCCTTCCAAGCTCTGCCATGCACCCAAACAGTGGTTTACCCCCACATATGGGGTATCAGCATGCTCAGGACAAATTGCACAAAAACTTTTGGGGTCTTGTTACCCTTGGGAAAATAAAAATTGGGATGAAAAGATTGTTTTTCTGGAAAAAATATGATTTTTTTATTTTCACTGTTCTATGTTATAAACTTCTGTGAAGCACTTGGAGGTTCAAAGTGCTCACCACACATCTAGATAAGTTCCTTAGGGGGTCTAGTTTCCAAAATGGGGTCACTTGTGATGGGTTTCCACTGTTTAGATACATCAGGGCCTCTACAAACACGACATGGTGTCCAGCCAATTCTGCGTTGAAAAAGTCAAATGTCGCTCCTTCCCTTGCGACCTCTGCCGTGCGCCCAAAAAGTGGTTTACCCCCACATATGGGGTATCGGCGTATTCAGGAGAAATTGCACAACAAATTTTGTGGTTAATTTTTTCTTTTAACAGTTGTGAAAATAAAAAAAATTGGTTCCTAAGTAAAGTTTTTGCAAAAAAAGTTAAATGTTAATTTTTTCCTTCCACATTGCTTCAGTTCCTGTGAAGCACGTAAAGGGTTAATAAACTTCTTGAATGTGATTTTGAGCACCTTGAGGGGTGCAGTTTTTAGAATGGTGTCACTTTTGGGTATTTTCTATCATATAAACCCCTCAAAGTGACTTTAAATGTGATGTGGTCCCTAAAATAAAAATGGTGTTGTAAAAATGAGAAATCGCTGGTCAACTTTTAACCCTTATAACTTTGTAACAAAAAAAAAATTTGTTCCCAAAATTGTGCTGATGTAAAGTATACATGTGGGAAATGTTATTTATTAAGAAATTTGTGTGACATTTTTCTCTGATTTAAGGGCATAAAAATTTAAAGTTTGAAAATTGTTAAATTTTCAAAATTTTCGCCATATTTCTGTTTTTTTCATAAATAAACACAAGTCATATCAAAGAAATTTTACCACTAACGTGAAGTACAATATGTCACAAGAAAACAATCTCAGAATCAGCGGGATTCGTTAAAGCGTTCCAGAGTTATAACCTCATAAATTGACAGTGGTCAGAATTGTAAAAATTGGCCCTGTCATTAAGCTGCAAAATGGCTCTGTCACTAAGGGGTCAAGGGGAAGAGAGGAGTGAGGTGAAAAATGAGAGGAGATAGGGGAAAATAGTGGAGTGAGGGGAAAAGGAGAGGAGTGAAAGGAAAATAGTGGAGTGATTGGAAAATGACAGGTGTGAGGTGAAAATGAGGTGTGAGGGGAAAATGAGAGGCGTGAGGGGAAAATGAGAGCCATGATGGGAAAATGAGAGAAGTGAGGTGCTGCTGTAGTATGAGGCTGTGTATAGAGCAGAGTGAGGCGCTGCAAGGTGGAGGCTATGTATAAGGCCACGTTCACATGTTCAGTATTTGACCAGTATTTACCTCAGTAATCATAAGCCAAAACCACGAGTGGGAGAAAAATACAGAAGTGGTGACGTGTTTCTAATATACTTTTCCTCTGATTGTTTTACTCCAAGTTTTAGCTTACAAATACTGAGGTAAAAACACTGACCAAATAACGAGTGAACAAGGTCTAAAGGAGAAAAGTGAGGTGCTGCCGGAGGAGGCGACTATAAATGAGAAAAGCTGTGCTGCAGAAAAATTCTGTGCATAAAGGAGGAGCGTGAGGTGCAGGAGGAGGCTGTGTAAAAAGAAGGCACATGAGGTGCAGGAGGAATAAGGCTCTTTAACTGCCGCTGTGAAAAGTCGTATCGTCAGTTGTTAAGGGGTTAATGTGCTTAAAAAAAAAATTTGCTACAACAAAATAGCGCCAGTTGTGTTCCATGTACCAGTGCAGGAGCGTTGCTATGGTCAACAGTGACATGCTGTTGTATGTGTGTATGATGTGAAATGTTTTTATGAGCAATATAATCATTATAATTTGTTATAACTAGCTACAGTTAGTTACTATGCCCGGGCAACGCCGGGCTCTTCAGCTAGTAGTGAATAAAACACAATGCTTACATTGTTTTTTGAGAATTCTTTTTACGGTGAACATTTTGTGGTAAAAAGACCATGCAAACTGCTTCTCCTCAATAAGATTATGACAATACCAAACATGTCCAGTTTTTTTATTATTTTAGTGGTGAAAAAAAATTTGAAGTTTGCAAAAACAATTGGGGGAGTTGTGTCGTCATTTTCCAAGACCAGTAACATTTTTTTTTTTCATCCAATGGAGCTGTATGATAGCTTATCTTTTGGGGGCGAGTGAAGTTTTTATTACCAATGCCAAAGAATAGTGTTCTGAGGAAACTAGACCCAGTCATCGATGGAGATGGTCTCTTAAGAATAGGACACCTAAAAAGGCAACCTAGATTCTGCAGAGAAATATCCCGTGACAGTTCCTGGACAACACCACATACCTACTCTGCTTGTTCAACATTACCATGAGCGACCAAAGCACCAATGTCGTATGTTCACAGAGGGAGCCTTAAGAGCATCTGGACTGTGGATAGTTGGAGCTAAGAGATGTGTATGCAGATTTATCTTTAACTGTGTTACTTGCAAGAAACTTTGTGGTATGTCACAGATTCCGAAGAGGGCGGATCTTCCATATGACCGATTTAGCACAGATCCACCTTTCACCAACGTCGGTCTAGATGTGTTTGGTCCTTGATCTCTGTCCGACAAACCAGAGGAGGCTACGCAAACAGGAAATGAAGGGCGATTATGTTCACTTGTCTATCCATTAGAGCCGTCCCCATAGAGATAATCGAATCTATGGACACTTCATGCTTCATAAATGCTCTCCGGCATTTCATTGCCATCAGAGGACCCATCAAACATGTTAATTCTGACCGAGGCACAAACTTTGTTGGCGCAGCAAGAGAACTGCAATTCTCTTCCAACTTGAATGACATAGAAAAATACCTAGGTGTAGTGTACTTGGACTTTCAACCCACTACATTATTCATACATGGGAGGTGTATTCGAGAGAATGATAGGTGTCACAAGGAGAATCCTCGATTCAATCTTCTTACAAGAAGGATCTGCAAGACTGAAGCATGAAAGCTTGACAACTTTCATGGCAGAAGTGTCAGCCATCATAAACGCCAGACCGTTAACTCCAATTTCCAGTGATCCTGATGACCCAACTGTTCGCACCCCAGCCCTGCTGCTTACGCAGAAGACCGAACCTAATTGTTCTCCATCTGGAGAATTTAATGTTAAAGACCGTTACCGGAGTCGATGGAGACAAGTACAGATTCTCTCTAATGCCTTTTCGGACAAGTGGAAAAAACAGTACCTGCCTACTCTGCAACAGAGGAGAACGTGGCAAACCAGCAAGCCTAACCTCCAGCCTGGCGATATAGTGCTAATGAAAGACTGTCAGTCTCGGAGAAATGACTGGCCATTAGGTCTCATCACCCAGACATTCCCGAGTAAGGACAGAATCATATGTAAGGTAAAAGTAAAAATAGGGAAACAAGGTGAAACCAAATTGTTCCTCAAGCCAGTAGGGTAACTCATTCTGCTGTTCTTGTCCAATAAACACAATAGTGACATTGGTTGACGTCAAGTGGGGAGTGTTCTGTCCTAGCAATATAATTGCTTTCTAAAGTTTAGTCATTTTTTTTGCTTGTTCTGACAGAAGATCTACAAACACATTGAATGGAGGAAATGGTACATTGTAAGTCTTTTTATACCTAGAATCATGTGTAACCCACTTGTCTTGGAGGCAGTGTCGAGATATGTCAACCTGACTAGATCTCCTTCTGCTTTTGCCAGGCACAACTACATTAACAAGTCAGTTAACTCTCTAAGCTTTGAATTGTACTTGTTCGCTTACACAAGGCACTTTCTATTCTATTCTCTTAAACAAGGCACTTTCTATAATCAATACAGAGCCATGGCATTCATCAAGTCTATCCCAAATTCTTTTGAGGCCGACATCTGGATAATTTACATTAATGTCTCTGATTCTCTTAGCGTGTTCAGCAGACTCACTTCCTAGCCATTTTACCAGGAGATCCACTCCTTCACTACATGATAGACCTATATCTCTGATGGCATTTTGGAAGGAGGCTCGCCAAGCTCTGTAGTTTTCAGCGAGATTATTGAACTTTACAAGTCCCTTGTTGACCAACTCACGTCGAGCAAGGAACTTGGCAAAGTCCATTGTGGCTTGAATGGCGCTGATACCAGCTGATGGAGTGTTGTCAGAGTTCATGTGTGCTGTGCGGTCATACCTGTTATATGTCTCTGGTTTGGTCCAACTGATGTAGTACCTTTCTGAAGCAAAGGGAGTCTCTTTAAGCTGGGATAGATTTGGGATTTTGTGTTCTGGAGAAAGATTATTGTAGCCAGTCTTATCCCAATGTGTATTTACTTGTTGCAGCAGGAAGACTGATAGTTTGCTTTCTGGAGGTCCGAATAATCTGGCTGGCTTGACTTGTTGACAAAATGCTCTGTCTTCAGCTGTGGGTCTGGATCATCATTTGATTTGAAATGCTGAAGGACGTACTCTGCAGTACGCTGCAATGGATCATGAGTAACTTGCTGTAGGCCTAGCACACTGCTGTGTCTGCTGTGTTCATCATCAGAATATACAGCAGCTTTTAAGGCTTCTGCTTCCGCTATGGCAGCTGCTGTTTCTTTTTTGATAGCAAGCTTCTGTAATGTCACTTCAAGGAGCGCCTTCTCTTCTTCCAGGCATGCTTGTTGTCTTGCTTTTTCCGCATCCAGTCATGCTTGTTGTCGTGCTTTTTCCGCATCCAGTGATGCTTGTTGGCGTGCATTTTCTGCATCCAGGGATGCTTGTTGGCGTGCATTTTCCGCATCCAGTGATGCTTGTTGGCGTGCATTTTCTGCATCCAGGATGCTTGTTGGCATGCATTTTCTGCCTCCAAGGATGCTTGTTGGCGTGCATTTTCCGCATCCAGTGATGCTTGTTGGCGTGCATTTTCTGCATCCAGGAATGCTTGTTGGCGTGCATTTTCTGCCTCCAGGAATGCTTGTTGGCGTGCATTTTCTGCCTCCAGGGATGCTTGTTGGCGTGCATTTTCTGCATCCAGTGATGCTTGTTGGCGTGCATTTTCCACATCCAGGGATGCTTGTTGGCGTGCATTTTCTGCCTCCAGGAATGCTTGTTGGCGTGCATTTTCCGCATCCAGTGATGCTTGTTGGCGTGCATTTTCTGCATCCAGGGATGCTTGTTGTAGTTTCAATTGTATCTCTTGCTCTGCAAAGGTGCTTTTGCGCAGGCAATAGCTGCAGTATTGCTGACAGATGATGTTTTGGAGGAACCAACTCGTGATCTCATCTTGACAGAGGATGCTAGTCCTTGAGACATGATTCAACGGTTAGGAGACTGCTGCGATATCCCTGTGTGGGGCTCTGCGTGGATAATGGCGGGCTCCGTATGGTCCGATTATTCGGTGCGACCGTTAGGAGGTTGCTGCAATATCCGTATGCAATAACCGTATACTTGGATAATGGCGGGCTCAGATCTTCTGAGCTTGTTCTCAGCAGTCGTTTCACTATGCTGTCCTCATACACGTTAGCAAGGTGTGTAGTGAGACATGTAGAAAACCCCCCCTGGCTTCTTTAAGAAAAAGAGGCTGTAAAGTTGTAACCTTCTTTTATTGATTGTAGATGTGGCAGTAAAGGGTGAAACTATAAGATGCAATTATAGGAGCATTTCAGAATATATAACTGTACAGTGCATAAGATACAGATAGTCTGCAATACACAGTAACAAGACGTAATATACAAGGTGATGATTACCTATTTAATACAGCAAATGTACTTCTACACACAGGACTGTAACATATACTGTAGATAGTGACTTACTAACTATGCTTACAGCAGCCTGTTTACAAGGAGCATGACAGAAAGCGAGTGGTGTGGTTTCTCCTCAGAAATAAACAGGAACAATGGCCGCTGTTCTTTCCACAGTGTCATAATAAGACCACAATGCCACAGGAACAATCCCACAATGCTCTAAGAATTTCCCATAATACATTGCAAACTGAACTAGAATGTATACATTAGACCACCAGCAGATGGTGTTACCTTACAATATAAAAATATAGGAAGGATTAATATAAACAGAAAATATATGTCTGTAATAACTGAGACACAAAAAAAATTACTAAACTTTAGACAGCAATTATACTGCTCGGACAGAATACAATCCCACAGTTGTTTTTTGTTTGGCTTTTTTACTGGGTTCACTAAATGCTAAAACTGAGCTGCCGTTATGATTCTCCAGGTCATTACGAGTTCATAGACACCAAACATGTCTAGGTTCTTTTTTATCTAAGTGGTGAAAAAAAATCCAAAGTTTGTAAAAAAAATTGCGCCATTTTCCAATACCCGTAGCGTCTCCTTTTTTCGTGATCTCGGGTTGCGTGAGGGCTTATTTTTTGTGCGCCAAGCTGACGTTTTTATTGATACCATTTTGGTGCAGATACGATCTTTTGATCGCCCGTTATTGCATTTTAGTGTAATGTCATGGAGACCAAAAAAATGTAATTCTGGCGTTTTGATTTTTTTTCTCACTACGCCGTTTAGCGATCAGGATAATATTTTTTTATTGACAGACCGGGCGATTCTGAACGCGGTGATACCAAATATGTGGATGTTTGATTTTATTTTTATTGTTTTATTTTGAATGGGGGGGAAAGGTGGGCGATTTGAACTTTATATTTCTTTTATATTTTTAAAAACATTTTTTTTTCACTTTTGGAATGCTTCAATAGTCTCCATGGAGCCGTGGAGCGTTCATACGTTGGTCCTAAACGCCTCGTCACAGCCTGAGAGGTTAACTACACCTAAAGATAGAAAGAGGAAAGCTATCTGCCCCGGAGCAGATCCCCAAAGAACATAGGAAGCCCCCAAACATGTAATGGCGGTTAGACAAGAGGAAAACACAGACAGAAAATAGTATGAGCAAACGCTGGGGCCCAATCTTCCTAGAAAGAAAAGGATAGGAAGGACACTTACTGCAATCCAAAAAACCCTAAAAAATATCAACTCTACTAATTGCAAAAATACCTGAGATCACACGACCTCTACCACCTAAATTAGTTCTCTGGTGTAACAAAACTAAGCCGCAGCCACTGAAAAAACTGGAAAAGGCAAATGAACAAATAACAGTGGCTCAGATAAACTGAGAAGAGCACAAGCCCCCGGAGGGGACCTGGCTGACCTCCACAGAAGTGCAGGGAACAATGCAAAAAGCAAGCACAAAAATAAAAACAGAAAATATCTTATCTGAGAGCAGGAGAAGAGGCAAGACTCAGCAAGCTTCCAAGTGAACCAGGAACCACAGTTGAGACAAGAACAATTGATCACCAGCAACCATGATGGAAGGGAACCTCCCTTATATAAGACCAGTCTGTAACTCCTGATTGCCAATCCTCATTGAATGGTTCAGTACTGTTTGTAACCACCAGAGGAAGCTTCTGCTCAGAATTCATTTCTAACACATTCACAACAGTACTGTCACGTTACTGGCGATACTGGACTGGAGGCCAGTGGCCGGAGCAGCGATGCACAGGTAACCGGACCGTGGAAAGACTCCTGGAAGTGCAGTATATGGCGGTGGAAGTTCACTGTGTCAGCAGATGCCGGGGCCCGCCCGAGCACGGGCCGGCCAAGATCACACACAAGCACCAAGTCCGTTTAAATGATAGAAGGTCGAGGTAGGAACAGCAGGGTTTCCACAAGAGACAGGAAGATGCCAGCAGAACACCTTCCAGATCAGGAGCTCAGATAATTTTTTTTTTTTTTTCCCCCCTCAGATGGGAAGTTCCACAGTCAGATAACCAAAACTATAAGGAACTCGACTCCCAAACAGCGTGTACACTTACATAATGCAGCAGCTGTTCCCATCATCATCGGAAAACCAACTTTATTTACAAGCACAAAAAAACCACAAAACTAAGACACATTAACAAGGTGTTTCCACTTTTTAACTTTCCAAATTCCCTCTGCGTCCTCCTCCCCCCTCTTTCTCTTATCACACACAAAACAAAAAATACAATTTTCCCAAAACAATTTTTAAACAATTTTTAACCTCAATCTCCTTCCTCTTAAACACATACACGTTCCTCACATCCCACAACACCTCTTTTATACATGCAAGCATCAACCACAATACTCTCTCCTTTTCTCCACACATACCCAACCCAAACATAAATAACTCAAACGTCAAAAAATTCACATCACACAACTCCTTACACAACGGGCCCAAACCTGAAATCACATTTCTAGCATACTGACAATTCCAAAACAAATGCACCACACCTCTCTCCCACCACATCCCCTCCTCGGACACATCTCACTCCTCACTAAACCCCGGTTTCTCTGGAACTCTCTCACCGGTAACACCTCATGCAATGACTGCCACACAATCTCGCTCTATTTGTCATACCATCCAAACGTACCTTCTTCCATACCTTCTGCACATCACTTCCTCTCACCATATTGATACCACATTCCATCTCTCTACACTCAATCATCCTATATACAGCTTTCTTCTTCTCTAACAACCTCACATCCACATCACACAGTTCATACTTCACCAAAAATTTGTAAACCCACACATACCACACAGGCACCTCAAAAGCCACTGGGCACCTTAGATCCCTTTCCCGCCACTTCAAACGGAACAGAAAACTTCCAAACAAATACCTGCACATACATGCACACTTCCCATCCATCCTAATCACACCCAATACAAACACCATAATATTCACGCCAAAAAAATACATTCAAATTGGGGAATCCCAGCCCCCCCTTATCCATTCTCTTCATCACAACCTCTCTCCTTGCACGCTCCATACTTGAACGCCAAAAAAATACAAACAAAACCCTATTTAATCTTCTAACACACATATAACCTGGTGGAAAAACCACCGCAACATGCAAAAAAATTGGTAACACCACACTCTTAATAACTAAAATTTTACCAAAAAACGTCAGATCTCTCATCTTCCAAAAATTTAACTTGCGCTCCACTCTCTCTCTCACATCCACCCAACTTTCCTCTCCATCCAACTTCTCTGAAAATTTCACACCCAGCACCTTTATCGGTCCACTCACCACATTCACCCCAATATCATTGCTCAGAGTCCTCCCACCAAAAATCTTACATTCAGTCTTCTCCCAATTCACTTTAAACGCAGACGCTCCACAAAAAACGGATACCAACAACTTCACACGACGCACCGAACACTCTGAATCACACAATACACACATATCATCCATGTAGCTATTCACCTTCCACTCCCTCCCCCCGCCCCCGGCACTTGCACACCCCGAATCACCTTATCTTTCCTCAACATACACAACAACGGCTCAATCGCGCAAATGAACACGACAGGGGACAATGGGCACCCCTGCCGTACACCGGAAAACACATTCACTCTCCTCCCTACATTCCCATTCAACAAAACACAACTATAAATATTTTTTACAAACTTCTCACTCTCTCAACAAACTCAGCCGGAAAACCCATCTTCACCAACACTCTAAACAGAAAACCATGCGCCAACCTATCATACGCCTTCTCAAAATCCAAACTCACATACACCCCCTTCTTACGGTTCAAACAGTCCCACAAACAGTCTCTCAGCATACACACACCCTCATGTAACCGCCTTCCAGGCACCGCACAACACTGCTCCTCACCCACCACACTCCCTACCACATCACGCATCCTATTTGCCAGAAGCTTCGCATAGATCTTATAATCACAATTAAGCAACGTGATCGGCCTCCAGTTTTTTAGATTTTTCAAATCACCTTTTTTTGGCAACAGCACAACCACTCCTGCACGCATACCATTCGCCACCTCTGCATTCGCCCACATATACTTACATACATCCACAAAATCCTTCCCAATCACATCCCACATCACACGATAAAATTCCACTGGGAGACCATCATCCCCCGGCGTTTTATTCAGCGCCATGCTACACACCACCTTCCATATTTCTTCACTCGTCACCTCCCCCATCAAACTCTCCCTTTCTGTCCCATTCAATCTATTTTCCAAAACACTCAGCACATCACTCTCCAAACCTTCATCCCTCCATTTCACTGCATACAAATCATCATAAAACTTTGCCACTTCCTCACATAAGTCCGCACCACTCACTTCATTTCCATCCACTCCATTCAAAACACTCATGCTCTGTCTTTTTCCAAAAACTTTCCTGAAAAAAAAACCGCGAACACTTCTCATTCTTTTCCAAGTTCTCTATTTTAGCCCTATACACAATACTCCTCCCTCTCTCAAAAACTCATTCACTTCTTTTTTCACTCTCAACAAATCTTCACTCACATCCATCCCTCCCTCTCTTAAGGTACTGCCACACTAAACGTCCCCGCTAACGATCACAATAACGACGCATACTAATGTGATCGTTTTTGTGATCGTTTTAATGTCGCTAGTAGCTGCCACACTTAGCGATCTCGTTAACGACGCATAAGCGGTTAGCGATCTCCTTAACGACTTTGGAGGTCATTGCGATGTACAAAACAGCGCACATCGCTCACAAAAGGTGCCAGACACAGCGATATAGGCTCACCAGCGGGACGCCAACGATCAAAATACGGTCCAGAACTCTAGTGAACGATCAACGAGATCACAGCAGGGGCCACGTCGTTGCTACATGCCACACACAACAGCGTCACTAACGAGATCGCTAAATAGTGACGTATTTTAGCGATCTCGTTAGCGTCCTTGTTTAGTGTGGCATACCCTTTAGCTTATATAACACACTCAATCTTGCATTCAACCCAGCAAACCTTTCTCTCTTAGCAGCTGCACACTTGTAACCAAGTTTTTTAAAAAAAAAACCTTGGTTTTCCATTTAACCCAATCCCACCATTCACACACATTACTGAATTCACTTCTGCTCTCACACCACTCCTTATAATGTCTCTCATACTCCTCTCTCACCTCCACCCCCTCCAGTAAACTCACATTCAGCTTCCATACACCTTTCCCAGTTACCTCCTCAGTATGCACATCCGCTTCACACTTCATACACACATGATCTGAAAACGGCACACTCTCCTGTGCATAACTAACAGCAATCAGGTTTTTTGAAACAAAACAATAGTCCAGTCTAGACGCCACCCTCCCACACTCAGAAAAAAATGTATTTAACAATGGAGTTACTTTACACTCCCTCTGCATATCCCTCAAACCAAAATCACTCACCATGTCCATTAACTCTTTCCTTGACACATCCACATTCACCTTTCCCACATCAACATTCATATCACCCACAATCACAACAGGCACTCTACCTGGAATAAAAAACTTAATTTTTTCAAATAAAACTACGCTCCTGTTTTTCCACAGGAGCATACACATTAATAACACTAAAACGAATATTTCTAAACTCAAAATTTGCTAACACGCATCTCCCAACCTCAATCACAATATAGTCACACAAACTCACATTACGCCCCTTCACCAAAAAACCAACACCGTCATTTCTATTACATGCACTCCCTGACCACACAGACGCACCATGAGGCCATTCACTCTCCTTCACGCCATCCACAATCCCACACTCCTGTAAACAACAAATTTCCGCATTTTGCGCTGCAAAAAACTCAAAAATGGCCGCACGCCGCAACTTATTTTTAAAAACCCTCACATTTTGAGATATAATTCTAACACCCATACTAAACACAAAACAAAAAGCTTAAAAAAAAACACTTGTCCAAAGAAGCCAAAAAAGGAAAAAAAATACAAAAACAACCTACAGATATAACTTGACACACATTACATAAAACACACAAAAAAACAGATAGCCATTGCTTAAAGAGCAAAGCTATGTACACAAAAAAAAAACCTACCTGGCTACTGGAAAAGTAAAACGTACTTAACCAGTACCGCCAGTGTCCTCCTCCACCATTTGTGCCGAGCAGCTTTCTGAGCCGCTGGCCTCCATATACTCCTCCACCCTTGCCTTTTTCTGGCCAGTCTTCCTCTGGGCCATTCCTTCTTCCACCACCTCAATGTCTCTGTTTTCCCCACCACCCTCCCTGTGACACTTTAACCCTCCTGAGTCCTCTTCCGAGGAGAAGGCACCAATATTTCTCGGATCAGACTCATGAACCAAAACCTCAGCCTCCTCCTCTGCCACAGATATATCGAAATCCATCAGGCATTCTGACCATGATTCAGCGACTGGGACTTCTTTTTTTTCTTCTTTTTTAGGCCATGAACGCTCCTCTCGCCTTATGGCCTTCCAAAATTCCTTGTCCTCCTTTTCCTCCTGTTGCTTCTCCCTCCTTCTCTCACCCTCCTTGTCCTCCTGCCGCTTCTCCCTTCGTCTCTCAGCAGGAGTGGGTGGCGCCCTCACAACGCTTTGCAGCGCGGCGACTTCGCTTTCCCTCCGCTTCTTCTCCTCCTCCCTCCTCTTAACCTCCTCCTCTCTCTTCCTTTCTTCCTCCCGCCTCCGCTCCTCCTCACGTCTCTTTCTTTCCTCCTCCTCTCTAGTTGACCTCCTCGGCACACCAAACGGGCAGTCTCAATACAGGTGCTCTGAACTGCCACACCTGTCACATTCACGAGGCATCGGACACCTAGCCGCCACATGACCCTCTTGCTTGCAATTACGGCAAACCAACTCCTTGCTACACATGTTTAGCAGGTGCCCGAACTGAAAGCACCTCCTGCAGTATAGTGGCTGCCCTGGGTATGACAGGAAGCCCCTATGACCCGCCACTGAAAAGTTCGCTGGTGGGTGGGTGAAACCTCCCAAACAACCTGGGTCCTTCTTCAATTTCACCCGAAACACATACTTGCAGTTGAAAATGCCCAAGACATTTTTCTGCTTCTCCCCTCCCTTCACGTATTCACAGTACCGCTCCAGGAACTGCTCCAGTAGTGCTACTTCTGTATAGGGTTGTACACAGTCAGTCACCCTCAATTTTCCATGAGCCCAAACAGGGCTCCACCCGCACTCCCTCCAGGCATGGATCACCTCATTATTCTGAGCCATTCAAAACGGTCAAACACATCCCTCATTCACAAAGGTTATATCATAGTACCTTGACTCGAATTCTTTGACCTAAAATACCTGATCGATGGCTCAAGCCTTTCCCTCCAACAGGTCACGAACGACGTACACAGGTTGTTTTATCTCACCACCTTCTACCACCATGGATCGTATTCTTTATGAACATCCTCAGTCCAGACTGCCGATACGGTATACCGCAGTAGAAATTCCAGCCACTGCCAGCAAAGCCCCTGGATCCACTCCAGTTTGCTTCACTTCGTTAGACTGAGCACCACAAATACTCACAACAGGAAGCTGCACAGGGCAGGTATATATCGGTCCAACAGTCTCATCAGGGCAGAAACAATCACAGTGCCAGAGTGAATACTCTATCCAATCAATCTCAATCAGGGGAACAATCAGCAGGGCAGGTGATGATCTCTATCCCAGACGATAGTTCATATGTTTCAGGCTGAAGTTTTCAAGTTCCGAAATAACTCCACAGCAAAGAACCAGACCAGCAGCCATGGTTCACAGGTTCAAACCTACAGAAACCATTGATGGTTACCTGAAGCTTTGTTCGCAGTTGTTTGCTAAGGTTGTGCAACCAGTATTAGCTCGAGTGTTCCAATACTTTTGTTTGGCCCATTTTTGGAGTTTTGCTGTGAAATGATCAAGATTTGATTATTGCTCTCTCTATGTGTTTTTCCCTGAACAAATTAAATGAAGATAAATAGCAAATAATTGTGATTGCAATCATTTTCAGGAAGAAACTGAGTATATCACAGAATTGCAGGGTGCCAACTTATTCCCCCTGTATATATGATATACATAACTATATATAATAATGTTCAGTGATGGGAAATAAGTATTTGATCCCTTGGCTGATTTTAATTTTTGAAAACTTTTTTTTCCTTACTTCCAAACTTTCAATTTCCCCTCCTTGAGACTAGAAGCTTGATCATCCGCTTTACTGCCAGGTGTGTTGTGTGTTGTGGTTGTGTGTAGTTGTGTGTGGTGTGTGTGTGTCGCGTGTGTGGTGGTTTGTTGTGTGTGAGTTAAGGTTATAGTAGCCTTCCGGGGGTTTAGCTCTAGGAATCGCTGTCTGGTTAACAGAATGGCACGGACCAGTATCTTCAGACAGCATTGGTGAAAACTGGCCAGCAACAGTTTTGTAAAGTCCCGCACACAGATATAAACACAACATAAACAAAAACCTGGCTTGTCTAGCCTCTAATTACACTTAGATAGATGGCCCTCTCTATCCGGACCCAGACTCTACCATCCGGCCCAAAACACATATGAAATAGTTACCAGTCTGGAGTTTCACAGACACTCCTCTTGTGTCTGAAGGCACCTTTGAGAGAGATCCAACTCTAATCAGCCGCTATTCACATGGACCGCACCACGGACCACTCCTGTGTCCGGGGTCCTTCCTGCACCCAGACTGAGATAGCTCACACTCCTCTGGGGACTGCTTCCTTGTGCCAGGACACCTCCCTGTGTCCGGGCTAAAGACAGCTCCCACACTCTTGGAGACACCTTCTGTGTCCTGGACCCCTTGTCCAGACTGAATGAGCTCTTTGACTGTGCTCCCAAGCACCTACTTCTGGCTTCCTAATCAACACCTGAGTGGATTCAGGTCTGAGCTGCAAGCGTGTACTGAATGGCAGGTGTAGTGACCTTTCTTTACCACCAGGTTTACAAAGCCACACATTTCGCTCATACCAGTCAGCAAGGTACTTAGGTGAAATATACACCTCATTCCCACATATTCCTTCACTGTCTCACATATCCCCTCCCTCTTCTCCAGACCGGAGGGCTGGTCATCCAGACCGGAGGGCTGGTCAACAATCCAACAGAGACAGTGAACTCTGGACCAGTCATGGCCCTCATCAGCTTCATCCTCACCACTGTCATAGCCAACATCAGTTTTCTCTTCATCTGAAGCATCCGCACTACCCTGTACCCTCCCAAGCCTATACTCTCTGCGGGCCTCGGGTATCCTGCACGTTTCATCTTGACTTTAGTGCCAGCCTCAGTCTCGGTATAGTGGCTCACCAGATAAGTACGACCAGGCACGTCAGAACAGCTCTGCTGATTCTTCCTCAGAAACTTTCGTACCTCCTGTTTTTGGGGCACTGACCCTGTGTCACCCACTGTCACAGGAGGTATAGGGGTTTTCTCTAATTCCCCCTGAACTTTCTTTAGCACATCTACTTTCTTAAATATCAGTTGATTCATAAATTCTACCTCACAGAACCCAAGCGCCTCTGTCATGGTCTCTGACCATTCCGAGCCACACTGTTCAAACGATTGGCACTGTAGAGGGAGCTGATCGTTTTTCTTGGTCGGTACACATAATTTATCCTCTTCTGGTACAGGCTCACTTTGCATAAGACTCAGAGCTCTTACTTCTTTCTCCAGGAGATCCTCATGGCTACGCATCTTCTCCTGTAGTTGTTGGACGTCCTTTACGTCTTCGGCCCTTTCTTCAGGCTCTTCTGGTAGGACATACTCAGAAGCCCTACCATCAGTCTTCTTTTCCACCACGTTCTGCATCCCATCTGAGCTCCCGTGTATCTGCAGCGGCAACGGAGCGACACATCGCCCTCCCACTCACTGGATGTGGTTCAAGTGTAGACTCCATGAAAATGCGCCTGAGCTCACCAGGCCAACGAGTCTCAATCTCATCTGGATTTATCAGATCCTTTGGGTCGCTCGGGAACTCGAGCGCACGGGCGCCGAACTTCCGGCCCGAGCTTCGCGAGTCGCAGCCACGGATCCGGACAGTACACCGTCCACGCCGCTGTCTCCGGCAGAAACATATTCCGGGGCAGAGTCATTCCCCACATCTTCAGTCTTGTTCCTCACAGCTTCACTTGAGACATCAGCCTCTGGTGAGGCACCTGGCTGGTGTCCACCACTTCCATGGCTTTTCCACCTCTGTAGCATCACCTTCCGAGTCCTTGGCCTGATGCAGATCCACACCATACATTGATAACTTCTCATTTTCAACAGCATCCACTTGTGCTGTGTTCAGTTTCAGAGTCCGTCTTTCACCTTAGTCTTCGCCAGGGAACCGCCAACTGTACAACATCTTCAGATGCCATCCTCCGTCCGACTGCAAGGTCAGCCTCAGCCTTCCTCTCAGGACTCTCAATCTCCTCTGCTACCATGCCTTCCTCACTTGCACTGGTTGCTTTATTGTCATCAGATGACTCACTATCACCACCACTATCCCTGTCTGACCCCCTTTTCTCAGCCACATCTGGCTCACTTTCAGGGTTATACAATTTATTCTCATTCACATCCTGCTCACTGTCAGGGTTATACAATTCATTCTCATTCACATCCGGCTCACTGTCAGGGTTATACAATTCATTTTCATTCACATCTTGATCGGGAACCTTAGTTAACATGTCATCCACAACATTAACTTCACCATCTGGTCCCTGGTTTCCCTCAGGTGGTCCCTCAAGTATGTGACTATGTGATAACCCCAGCACTATACTTCCATATAGCTCAGGTACCAGGAGCTGACTCACGACCTCTCCCTGGACTTCAGTGTCCCTATACAATAGGTTATTGTTCATGGCAGCATGAGGAAACCTTTCCTCAGAGCCAGGCTCTTGGGAAACCTCATTTAGAACAATCATATTTTCCTGTGCTGTTTTAAGAGAGGGTTCTCGCCACTGCTCACTCTCAAAACCGTCACAGGACACAGGCAAGTCAGGGACACTCGGTTCCCGAGAACCACCATCCTCGTCTCCCAACATCACCTGCAAAGAAATTTCATCTTTATCACGGTCATCATCAGTATCATCACTATTATGATTAGCATCATTATCATTATCAATATTATCATGGTCATCATCATTATCACATAAGTTTAACGGCCCACTAGCATTGTGTTCCGCCCCTCGGGACTGCGCACCCTCAGTAGGAGCTTCATCACACTGTCCATCAGAAACATTTTTCCCCCAGAGATCCTTAGACCGGGGAAAGTCATTACCCAATATAACGGGGTGCACCAGGGTCTTCACTACCCCCACTTCATATGAAACCTCCCCGAGTTTGGGAACCAAGTCCACGGCAGTCTCTGGGTAGACTTTGGTGTCTTCATGGATGTACACCACACTCAGGTGCTTATCAGGGATGAAGTCCCTATCACTCAGGCTGTCACATACGGAAGTCACTGGACTCTCTGAGTCCAAGAGGGCCTGTGCTGGGCAGTCACTTACAACCACCGGGGACCCCTGTGGTCCAGTCTCTTCGGCTGAGGTGGACACACACACAGGTTCTGCGCAGAGAGAGAGGGATCTGCCATCATCACAACACATAGGCTCCCCCTCTATTGGACAGTTGGCTGCAATTTCACGCCAGCTCCAACACTGTCCATCACACTCTCCCACCCACATGTCCCCTCGGGCCTGAACCCGCTTATCAGCATACCCCATGTCCCCAACAGCTGGAACGCTCTTACCGCGAGAGTTCAGCGTCCGGGAACTCCGAAGTGACGACCTCTCAGACGGCTGTACCTCAGGAGGACGTGCTTGGGTGTAGCGGTCCACTATCACCTTTTCAACTCCATAATCAGGCCTGCTGACTGCAGACTCCCAACTGTATCTCCAGTCACGAACTCCCCTGGCACGGGCTGTCACCGTAACACCCAGCCGGGTAAGAATCGCCGCTTTCAACTTGGCATAGTCTTCGCTGTCCTGCTTGCTCAGGTCAGCCCAGACTTTTTGGGGTTCCCCAATCAGATAGGGTACGACCGCCATGGCCCATTCAGATAGTGGCAGATTCTCCTTCTCTGCCAGTCTCTCAAACCTAGTAAGATATACCTCCACATCATCACGAGGTGTCATTTTTCTCAAGGACCGTCTTACCGCCTTCTTTATAGCGGACAACGCCGGTGCCTTCACAACATTACTTCGGGACGCGGCACCGAAATCCTTTTTTGGTGCTGTCATCTGCTCAATAAATAACCGGTTATTCTCCTGCTGCTGCTGCAGGAATTGCTGCCGGTCCTCCTGCATGCGCTGCTGGTGCTGCAGGCGCTGCTGCTCCATGCTCTGCTCCATGCTTCGCTGGGCCTGGGCCAGGTACTCAATGAGCTCCTCCATACTGCCGGACTCATCTGTCTCAACCACGGCAGTTTTATGTTGCACATTAACTTGTGCCATTTGTTCAAACAGCGCCTCCATGCTGTCATCCATGCTGTCAGACTTCTCTGTCTCAACAACGGCAGTCTTCACTCAAGACATACACACTCTACAGTCTTTTCCATAGAAAAATTCAGCTCTGCTGTGCAATTTTTTTTTTTTTTTTTTCTACAAACTCTATTAGGGCCACTGTCTCTTTAAGACTTCTCCAATAGACATTTCTCCTTTGCTGCTGCACACTTCACAGTCTTTTCCACAACAAGTTCAACTTTGCTGTGCAAACACACTTTTTTTTTTTTTCTTTGCAAACTCTATTAGGGCTACTGTCTCTTTAAGACTGCTCCAAACAGACGTTTCTGCTGACACTTTTTTTTTTTTTTTCTGCTGCTATTTCAATAGACTTCACCTTTAATGCTGTCTCTCGCCTCTGTGCTGCATACACACTCCAGCACTAACTGTACCAGGCCCTGCGCTGCCCGCATTCTCCACCAATTGTAGCCTTTCCGGGGGGTTTAGCTCTAGGATCGCTGTCTGGGTAGACAGAATGGCACGGAAACAGTTCATTCAGACAGCAGTTTGGTGAAAACTGGCCGCAACCAGTTTTATTAAAGTCCACAGCACACAGATAAAAACAAATCATAAACAGAAAACCTGGGCTTGTCTAGCCACTAAATTACACTTAGATAGATGGCCCTCTCTATCCGGGACCCAGACTCTACCAGTCTGTGCCCAAAACAACACATATCACATATGTTACCAGTATGGAGTTTCACAGACACTCCTCTTTATGTCCGAAGGCAACTCCAATGTCCAGACTTGAGAGAGGTCACCTCCTATTCAGTCGCTATTCGCACGGATTCTCACTGCGACTACTCCTGTGTCCGGGGTACTTCCTGCACCCAGACTGAGATAGCTCACACTCTTAGAGACTGCTTCCTTGTGCCAGGACACCTCCCTGTGTCCGGGCTAAAGACAGCTCCCACACTCTTGGAGACACCTTCTGTGTCTGGACCCCTTGTCCAGACTGAATGAGCTCTCTGACTGTGCTCCCAAGCACCTACTTCTGGCTTCCTAATCAACACCTGAGTGGATTCAGGTCTGAGCTGCAAGCGTGTACTGAATGGCAGGTGTAGTGACCTTTCTTTACCACCAGGTTTACAAAGCCACACATTTCGCTCATACCAGTCAGCAAGGTACTTAGGTGAAATATACACCTCATTCACCACATATTCCTTCACTGTCTCACAGTACCTTGACTCCGGAATTCATTGACGCTGTAGATATCCTGACGATGGGCTCCAGCCTTTCCCTCCAACAGGTCACGAACGACGTACACCAGGTTGTTTTTCTCACCACCTTCCACCACCACACAGATCGTATTCTTTATGAATATCCTCAGTCCAGACTGCCGATACGGATACCGCAGTAGAAATTCAGCAGCAAAGCCCCTGGATCACTCCAGTTTGCTTCACTCAGTTAGACTGAGCACCACAATATACTCAGCAACAGGAAGCTGCACTGGCCAGGTATATATAGCAGGTCCAATCAGACTTAATCAGGGCGAGAACAATCAGCAGGGCAGGTGATGATCTCTATCCAATCAGTCTCAATCAAGGCGGGGACAATCAGCAGAGCAGGTGATGATCTCTATCCCAGACGAAGTTCATATGGTTTTCAGGCTGAATTTATACAAGTTCCAAATAGCTCCACAGCAAAGGAACAGACCAGCAAGCAATGGTTCACAGGTTCAAATCCTGACAATACTCCCCTCTTAACGGCGGCCTCTAGACGCAACTTGCCCAGGTTTTGCAGGATACCGCTGATGAAATTGTCTGATCAAACGAGGAGCATTGACGTTGCTTACTGGTTCCCATGAATTTTCTTCCGTGTCATAGCCCTGCCATTTGATTAAATATTGTAAACGATTTCTGTGTATTCAGGAATCCAAGATCTTTTCCACCACAAACTGCTCCTGTCCGTCCACTTCAATTGCATCGGGAGGCGGAGGGGATCGTTCTGGAAATGGATTGGCTGTGGCGGCTTTCAACAAAGACACATGAAAAACAGGATGAATCTTCATTGATGTTGGTAGCTGTAGACGTACGGCCAATGGACTCACAATCTTACTGATTTTGTATGGTCCCACAAACTTTTGTCCTAATTTAGGAGAAGGAATCTTCAATTTCAAATTCTTAGTGGATAACCACACTCGATCTCCAATCCTAAACGTGGGAGTGGGTCTCCGATACCTGTCGGCCGCTTTTTTGTATTTCTCCTGAGCTTCCTTTAATGTGTCTTTCAGAACATTAAGATTTTGCTGTAATAGAGAGATTCTTTCTGCGACTGCTGGTATTAATGGTGCCACAGGATTTTTGGGAAGGATGTTTGGGTGATATCCAAGATTTGCAAAAAATGGCGTCTGTTTCGTAGAGGCATTCTGTGAATTGTTATATGAAAATTCCGCAAATGGCAGCAGATCCATCCAGTTGTCTTGTAGATGGCAAATATAACAACGAAGATACTGCTTCGGCGTCTGATTTGTACGTTCTGTCTGGCCGTTAGATTGCGGATGGTAAGCGGTTGACAATCGTACTTTGATGTCTAGCGCTGAGCATAAACTGCGCCAAAATTTGGATGTAAATTGCACACCTCGATCTGAGACGACTTCATCCGGCACTCCGTGGAGACGAAAAACATTGCAAATTATCAGATCGGCTGTATCTTTTGCTGAAGGCAGACCTGAACACGGAATGAAATGCGCTGCTTTCGTAAGTCGATCCACTACTACCAGAATGGATGTCTTTCCCTTGGAATCTGGTAGATCTACTATAAAGTCCATTGAAATCGATCCCCACGGTCGTGTTGGGATGGCGAGAGGCTGCAATAGTCCCATAGGGGATGCATATGGAGTCTTATATCTGGCACAGATGTCACAGGAATTAACGTACTTCTTCACGTCTTCTTGAAAGTTCGGCCACCAAAAGAAACGTGACAAAAACTCCTGCGTTTTCTGTGTCCCTTTGTGTCCTGCATTTTTAGAATCGTGCACTAGTTGAAGAACTTTTAACCGAGCTGCTTCTGGTACATATAGTCGTCGACCATCAGTCCATACTTGATTTTTAAAAAACAGATGCACGTCCCCGATGGATGTGATAGAAACGAGTCTGTTTCGTATGCTGCTTTCAAATCTTCCAGCAAATCTCCATCATGTATTACTCCCAAATCTTAGTATCTGCCACAATGGGTTTGGGTGTTGTTACAAGGTTAGCTTCGCTTGAAAACATTCTGGATAATGCGTCTGCTTTCTTGTTACGGGAGCCTGGTCAATATGAAATTACAAAATTGAATTGATTCAAAAACAGACTCCAACGGGTCTGCCGAGGAGAGAGGCATTTTGCAGACCTGATAAACTCCAGATTGCGATGATCGGTCAACATCAAAATTTGCTGTGCAGCCCCTTGGAGATGATGTCTCTACTCTTTGAATGCTGATATGATGGCGAGCAATTCTTTATTTCCCACGTCATAGTTCTTTTCAGCTACAGACATATGTTGTGAGAAAAATGCACATGGATGCAGCAACTTCTTTTCCCCTGTCCTCTGAGAGAGGATAGCGCCGACCGCACAGTCTGAAGCATCCACCTCGATGATAAAAGCCAATTCAGGGTCAGGATGGCGTAATATGGGAGCCGTTGTGAATTTCCTTTTTAAGCGAGAGAACGCTTCTTGCGCTTGGGGTGTCCAGATGAATTTTGCTCCCTTTTTTGTTAGTTGTGTGATGGGTAGCACGATTTCTGAAAAATTCTTAATAAAACGTCTGTAAAAGTTGGCGAACCCCACAAAACGCTGAACTTCTTTCACATTTTTAGGGATAGTCCACTCGGTGATAGCTTGCGTTTTCTTAGCATCCATCCGTAATCCTTGAGGTGAAATGACGTATCCCAAGAACTGAATCTCTTCTTGATGGAATTCACATTTTTCTAATTTAATATATAACGAATTCTCCCTTAATTGTTGTAGCACTTGTCTTACGTGCGTCTGATGTTCCTCCATAGAGTTTGAAAAGATCAGGATGTCATCTAGATAAACGACCACGAACTGATCCAACAGGTCTCGGAAAATATCATTTGCCAGGTGCTGGAAGGTAGCTGGAGCATTGGCGAGTCCGAAGGGCATCATTAGACTTTCAAAGTGTCCGTATCGGGTACGAAAAGCCGTTTTCCATTCATCTCCAGGCTTTATACGTACTAAATTGTATGCCCCACGTAAATCTAACTTAGTGAAGATCTTCGCACTTTGTACTCTTTCTAGGAGTTCCGGGATCAACAGTAGAGGATAACGATTTTTTACCGTGACTTTATTAAGCTCCCTGTAGTCCACTACTGGGCGTAATGTTCCATCCTTCTTCTTAACAAAGATATTAGGGGCTCCAGCGGGAGAAGATGATGGATGAATTAATTTTTTGCTTAGATTTTCATCAATAAATTCTTTGAGAGCCTTCAGTTCAGGACCCGCTAAAGGGTAGATAGTTCCAAACGGTATAGCCGCCCCCGGGAGTAGTTCTATTGGGCAGTCGTATGGTCGATGCGGGGGAAGTGTATCCGCTCCCTTCTTGTCACAAACATCCAAGAAATCTTCGTACACCGCTGGGAGCTGAGGCAATTCTGGATTCTGAACTGCTTCTAATGTGGACTCACTGGGAACCACCGCTTGAACTTCCTTTTCGGGGAAACTGATCTTTTTCATCTCCTAATTGATGATAGGATTTTGCTTCTGCAACCAGGGCAAACCTAAAATGATGGGAAAATGTGGAGAAGAAATAATTAGGAAGGTTAACATCTCACGATGCTGCAGCTCAATAAAGATCTCCAAAAGTCCTGTCTCATGATCCACTGGCCCGAATTCAGTGGAGATCCATCTACCGTCTCCATCACAATAGGTGAACATCTTTTCTGCACAGCTATGCCATGATTTTGAGCAAATGCAGAATCCATGAACATCCCGCTGGCCCCAGAGTCAATCATGGCTGATGCGGTGATCCACTGGGAGTTAACCTTCAGTTTGAAAGTTACAAAATAATGGGATTCTCGGTTCTCCTTCCTGGTAGGTGGAACTATGGATGATATGGACTGGATCTCATCTTTAGCGTAATCAGTCTCTGAGATGAAAGACTCCTCGTCGGAAGAATCAGGATCCATTATGGCCGCCACCATTTTTCTTGAACGGTTTGTGGGACGACTTGGACAGTTAATAAGAAAATGTCCTGCTTCCCCGCAGTACAGACATAGATTCTCTTTAAATCTCTGTTCTCTTCGTTCTGCACTCGCTCGTCTCTGGATTGCATCCACTTGCATTGGCTCTAGTTCTGTATCTCGGACATTCCGGCTAGGCACTTCTTTATGACCGATGGCAGGGAGGAGTTATAAGAATTAGTTGAACGATTCATGGAGGCCCACTTCTCTTGTCGTCGTTCAGACAGACGAGTGTCAACCCGGATGCAATGCTTGATGAAATCATCCAGATCCGAAGGGGTCTCTCCACGGGCAAGTTCGTCCTTTACTGCACTAGAAAGTCCTCTTTTAAAGAAAGTTACTTTTGCTGCATTATTCCATTCAGTGTTGACGGCCCACCTCCTATACTCCATAGCATACTCTGCGACGGGACGTTTGCCTTGTCGTAATGCCAGCAACGTTGATTCAGCGGTAGCTGCACGGTTTGGGTCATCAAACATCTGCTGCATCGCTCGAATAAACTCGTTCAGATTGTCTAAACGTGCGTCCCAAGTCTCAATCAGAAGATTAGCCCAAGCGATCGCTTTGTGGGTTAACAGCATAATGATGCATAGCACCTTTGACCTATCAGTCGGGAACTGATTAGCATGTGTATCGAAGAACAGGTAAAATTGATTCAAAAATCCATGAAATTTATCTCGATCACCGCCAAAACGAAAAGGTGGTAGCTTGGGGGGCGTGGCAGACGCTGAGACGGAAGCTTGTCCTTCTAGCTGTGTAATTCGAGCAGTCAACACTTGTACCGCACTCTGCAGATCATGGATAGCTTGTTGGTGATTCTGGACATTATGATCGCTTTGTGCAATTGAGTCGCACACACCAAGTGGTGTGGGTACCAGGGTTATGGGGTACTCGGCACCGAGCCCATGGAAGTCTATGGGGGATGTCACTGGCAGCAGAGCTCGGTCCGTGGCCCTGGGCGGTCATGCAATGGGGGATATTTACAGGGGATTGTAGTAATAGTTGTTCGTGACGCCACCTGTGGTTTCTGATCTGATTGACCAGCGCTGCAGGGTAGATCTCTGAGGGGATGTTATGGCAGCTAGATGTTAAGTCCCCCACAGGTGGGACTGTTCCCTCAAAGTCTATGGTGATGCAGGGTGCGGATAAGAAGTCAGTCACACACAATGCAGTCTCTTTCCATACTTCTACTTGTAGATGTTGCAGGTATGTCCCGGGAAGCTGGTCAGGTTGGAGAATGCACATTCAGGGAATTGCTGAGCAGGTTTAAGGCCTCCTTTCTCCTTAATGTATATGTGAGTCCTAACTTGCATACAGTCAAGTTTAACTCCTTCTGTAGCAGCTACGCCCGGCCAACATTGTGGTGGAAGTCTTCTGTTGGATAGAACTAAGCCTACGTGGCTGATCAGGCCAGACTCCTGTTCTCCCTGACTCCAGTTACGTATCAGCACTTAGGGCTACCTTCTGTGACTTGAAGTCCAGCAAGGCCTCCGGTGTTTCTTATTACTAGGCGTGAAGCACTAGCAACGCTTCGGACCCCGGTGTCCGGTTTACTAAGTGAAGGTGATCTGTCACCTAGGTCACTTGTCCTTCTTTTACCACTCGCCTGTCGCCCTGCTCTTGCCCTTAACATAAGCACAGGTAGCAGTGGTTGTAGTCGTAAGCTTTCCTTCCAGAGCTCACTGACCTGTTCTCAGTTGCCTCGTTGTTATAACTGCAGTAGTTCCCTTCCTTCTCTCCTTCCTAAGACTCTGTCCAGAGTGGCTATCAGGAGCTTCTGTCGACTGATCTCATGCACGCTCTGAGAGTCACTTTCCACGTTCATAGGGAACACAGGAGCTTGTTCTGAGGTAACTGCTTCATTTGCTTCAGTTGCAGCTCTGACTAGGCTAGAGTGCCTCACTTGTCCACTCGTACTAGCCTCCACTTCTGTATGAGGTGAGCTACAGGAGCTCCTTCAGATCTCAGTCTTATCTCCTCTCCCTCCAAGACTAGACTGCTCTGTCCTGAGACAGGAAACTAATCTGGCTACTGCTACGTCACACTAACTTAAATAGTCTAAGTTGCCCTCTGGTGGCAGTGTTGAGAAATGTGTGAGATGTGAATGAATATCAGGCTTTACAATTACCTTTCCTGTGCATTTTCCAGGAGACATGTGTGCCTCGCGCAGCTGGGCCACACACAATAAATGTGTCCATCCGTGATTTCCCATTCATGTGTTCAGTGTGCAGACTGGACATTGCACCCTGCAGTTTTCTGACACGTGTCTCCATAGTTTCTGCTCCAGCGGCCTCCATTTTTGAGAGGCTGAGTATTCTGTCACGTTACTGGCGATACTGGATTGGAGGCCAGTGGCCGGAGCAGCGATGAACAGGTGACCGGACCGTGGAAAGACTCCTGGAAGTGCAGTATATGGCGGTGGAAGTTCACTGTGTCAGCAGATGCCGGGGCCCGCCCGAGCACGGGCCGGCCGAGATCACACACAAGCACCAAGTCCGTTTAAATGATAGAAGGTCGAGGTAGGAACAGCAGGGTTTCCACAAGAGACAGGAAGATGCCAGCAGAACACCTTCCAGATCAGGAGCTCAGATAATGCTTCACTCAGTTAGATTGAGCACCACAATATACTCAGCAACAGGAAGCTGCACTGGCCAGGTATATATAGCAGGTCCAATCAGACTTAATCAGGGCGAGAACAATTAGCAGGGCAGGTGATGATCTCTATCCAATCAGTCTCAATCAAGGCGGGGACAATCAGCAGAGCAGGTGATGATCTCTATCCCAGACGAAGCTCATATGGTTTTCAGGCTGAAGTTATACAAGTTCCAAATAGCTCCACAGCAAAGGAACAGACCAGCAAGCAATGGTTCACAGGTTCAAATCCTGACAAGTACCCCCCCCCCCTTGAGGAGGGGTCACCGAACCCTCATTTGGGCAACCAGGTCGGTCAGGATGATCTCTGTGATACGCACGGATCAGTCTCCTAGCATGGATGTCCGAAGCAAACACCCAAGAATTGTCCTCCTGACCATAACCTCTCCACTTAACCAAATATTGGAGTTTCCGTCTAGAAAAACGAGAATCCAATATTTTCTCAACCACATACTCCAGATTGCCCTCAACCAAAACAGGGTCAGGAGGCGCAGCCATAGGAACCACTGGCTCGACAAACCTCTTCAATAAGGACTTGTGGAACACGTTATGGATCTTAAATGTCCCTGGAAGAAGTAAACGAAAGGAAATAGGATTAAGAATCTCCATGATCTTATAAGGTCCAATGAACCTAGGCTTAAACTTAGGAGATGCAACTCTCATAGGGATATTTCTTGAGGACAACCAGACCATCAGTCCTATGCCGGTTGGCAAACCGCTGGGCCCTCTCCTGAGAGAGGGACAACCTCTCCACTACCTGGTCCCAAATCTGCTGCATACGCTCCACAACAGAGTCAACACCTGGACAGACAGAAGCCTCCGCCTGTCCTGAAGAAAATCGAGGGTGAAACCCAAAATTGCAGAAAAATGGAGACATCAAAGTGGCAGAGCTAGCCCTATTATTAAGAGCAAACTCAGCCAAAGGCAAAAAAGAGACCCAGTCATCTTGATCAGCAGACACAAAGCATCTCAGATAAGTCTCCAATGTCTGGTTTGTTCTCTCAGTTTGTCCATTGGTCTGAGGATGAAAAGCCGAGGAGAAAGACAATTGAACACCAAGTTTAGAACAAAAAGTCCTCCAAAATCTGGAAACAAACTGGACTCCTCTGTCAGACACAATGTTCTCAGGAATGCCGTGTAACCGAACCACGTGCTGAAGGAACAAAGGCACCAATTCGGAGGAGGAAGGCAACTTAGGTAATGGCACAAGATGTATCATTTTGGAAAACCTATCACAAATCACCCAGATAACGGTCATTCTCTGAGAAACAGGGAGGTCGGAAATGAAATCCATAGAGATATGGGTCCATGGTCTCTTGGGCACAGGCAATGGCATCAACAAACCACTAGAGCGAGAGCAAGGCTTGGAGCGAGAGCAAGTCCCGCAGGACTGCACAAATTCCCTGACGTCACGAGACAAAGTAGGCCACCAAAAGGACCGACTAACCAAGTCTCTGGTACCAAAAATTGCCCTCCAGCCAATGTCTCCACTCTTCAAAAGCCCACTTCATGGCCAATAACTCCCGATTACCCACGTCATAATTACGTTCAGTTGGAGAAAATTTTCGAGAGAAAAAGGCACAAGGGTTACTTTTAGAGGTCTCTGGATCTTTTTGGGACAAAACGGCACCTGCCCCAATTTCAGAGGCATCAACCTCCACCTGAAATGGCAGAGAAACATCAGGCTGCCGTAGAACAGGAGCAGAAGTGAATCTCTTCTTAAGTTCCTGAAACGCAGAGACTGCCTCAGGAGGCCAATTCACCACATCAGAACCCTTTTTGGTCAAATCAGTCAATGGTTTAACAATAACAGAGAAATTACCAATAAATTTACGATAAAAATTGGCAAAACCCAAGAATCTCTGAAGAGCCTTTAATGAAGTAGGTTGGACCCAATCACAGATGGCCTGAACCTTGACAGGGTCCATTTCAATAACAGATGGGGACAAAATGAATCCCAGAAATGAGATCCTCTGTATGCCAAAAAGACACTTTGATCCCTTCACATACAGAGCATTCTCTCTCAAAATCTGGAACACAGTCCGAACATGTTTCACATGAGAGTCCCAGTCATTGGAAAAAATCAAGATATCATCCAAATAAACAATCAGAAATTTATCCACAAAATCCCTGAAAATGTCATTCATAAAGGACTGGAAGACAGAAGGAGCATTAGTGAACCCAAAGGGCATCAATAGGTACTCAAAATGCCCCTCTGGGGTATTAAACGCCGTCTTCCATTCATCCCCGTGCTTAATGCGAATAAGGTTATATGCCCCACTGAGGTCAAGCTTGGTAAACCAAGTAGCACTTTTCACCCTGGAAAACAGGTCAGAAATTAAGGGTAACGTATATTGATATTTCACAGTGATATTGTTCAAGAGACGATAATCAATACACGGCCTTAATGAACCATCCTTTTTGGCCACAAAGAAAAAACCGGCACCCAAGGGTGAAGAGGATGGTCTGATATGACCCTTCTCCAATGACTCCTTGATATAAGACCGCATAGCGTCATGTTCAGGTACAGACAAGTTAAAAAGGCGACCTTTAGGGAATTTACTACCAGGCACTAATTCAATAGCGCAGTCATAGCTCCTATGGGGGGGCAAGGATGCAGATTTACTTTCGCTAAACACATCAGAAAAATCAGTCAAAAAGTCAGGAACATCCTGAGCCTGGGGGGAGGCAGAAAAAACAGGAGTGTTGGTATTAACACATTGGCAGCCCCAACTGGTTACAGACACAGGATTATGAGACTGTAACCAAGGGAAACCCAGTACGATAATGTCATGCAGATTATACAGCACCAAAAATTTGCAACTCTCCTGATGATCAGGTTCAACCCTCATTATCACCTGAGTAGAGAACTGAGGTTTATTCTCAGCCAAAGGGGTAGAATCGATCCCCAGTAGGGGAATAGACTTCCGTAGGGGTATCAAGGGAAACCCACAACGTTTAGCAAAATCAAAATCCATCAAGTTAATAGCTGCTCCGAATCAACGAAAGCCTGAGCAGAAAATGTGGACAGGGAGCAAATCAGGGTAACAGTCAACAAAAACTTTAGTCTGAACACTACCCAAGACAACTGAGCGTGCAAACTCCATTGAGAGAAAAAAAAAAAAAATCCTCCTCAGCACCCAGAGATACAGAGGGAAAAAAAAAAATAACTCTGACAATCTTCTTTCTTTAACACTATTTTTCCCTTCTGTGAGTACCATACAAATATCAGTTTTTGGGCCGGTGATACTACAAAAAAGGAAATACACCAGAGAGGTTGGAATCTATGGGATTGCAGTACCCTGACTAACCACCACAACTAAAGGCAGCCGTTGAGCGTACCTACGTTGGTCCTAGACGCCTCGTCACAGCCTGAGAACTAACTACGCCTAAAGACAGAAAGAGGAAAACTATCTGCCCCCGGAGCAGATCCCCAAAGAACATAGAAAGCCCCAAACATGTAATGGCGGTTAGACAAGAGGAAATACAGACACAGATAGAAAATAGTATGAGCAAACGCTGGGGCCCAAACTTCCTAAATAGAAAAGGATAGGAAGGACACTTACTGCAACCCCAAAAAACCCTGAAAAGTACCAACTCTACTAATTACAAAAACACCTGAGATCACACGACCTCTACCACCTAAATTAGTTCTCTGGTGTAACAAAAACTAAACAGCAGCCACTGAAAAAAAACTGGAAAAGGCAAATGAACAAACAACAGTGGCTGAACTAAACTGAGAGGAGCACAAGCCCCCGGAGGGGACACGGCAGACCCCCACAGAAGTGCAGGACAAAATGCAAAAAGCAAGCACAAAAAAACAAAAAGAAGAAAATGTCTTATCTGTTAGCAGAAGATGCAGGCACGAAACAGCAGGCTACAAAGTGAACAGGAATCAAAGATGAGACCAGAACAATTGATCACCGGCAACCCTGATGGGAGGGAACCTCCCTTATATAAGACCAGTCAGTAACACCTGATCGCCAATCTTCACAATTTTCATTGGATAGTTCAGTACTGTTTGTAACCACCAGAGGGAGCTTCTGCTCAGAATTCATTTCTAGCACATTCACAACAGCAATCCAAAAAACCCTAAAAAATACCAACTCTACTAATTGCAAAAACACCTGAGATCACACGACCTCTACCACCTAAATTAGTTCTCTGGTGTAACAAAACTAAGCCGCAGCCACTGAAAAAACTGGAAAAGGCAAATGAACAAATAACAGTGGCTCAGATAAACTGAGAGGAGCACAAGCCCACAGAGGGGACCTGGCTGACCTCCACAGAAGTGCAGGGAACAATGCAAAAAACAAGCACAAAAATAAAAACAGAAAATATCTTATCTGAGAGCATGAGAAGAGGCAAGACTCAGCAAGCTTCCAAGTGAACCAGGAACCACAGTTGAGACAAGAACAATTGATCACCGGCAACCATGATGGGAGGGAACCTCCCTTATATAAGACCAGTCTGTAACTCCTGATTGCCAATCCTCATTGAATGGTTCAGTACTGTTTGTAACCACCAGAGGGAGCTTCTGCTCAGAATTCATTTCTAACACATTCACAACAATGTACTAAAGCTTTGTATTTTTTTTATTGTAGCATGTCTTCCTCTGGATCAAACTACTCGCCATCCCGGCAAGAACTGGCCCAAGCAGAGCGTGGTGTGAGTATCTTCCTGCCTTTGGGTAAGCATAGCTGCTGAATCTACAAATGTCTAAAATTTTTGTTCCTTTTTCAGACATCAGCGTCGGACACGGCCATTGAGGAGTCAGAACAGCAGGAGCAGTCGTAGCCAAGACAAGTCCCGGTGTCGAGACGTAATGTAAGTATATAGTCTTTGAATGTCTTTTTTTTTTTTTTGGTCTCTGAAATATATCCAAGATTGTAATTTTTTTTTGTTTTTTTCTAGGTTCCACAACGGGACGAGGACCTATATGTGGACAACGAGGCCCTCATCTGCCAGGTCCATGAGCGTGTCCTGTTGTGGGACAGCCGTGATCCGCAGACAATGTGGTGAGCCGGCGCCTATGGAACGAGGTGGCCGCAGCGTTGATGGATGGCTGAGACAGCGCCTCTCTAAACACCAAAAAGGCGTTTAGTAAGTATTTTCATTCTGTGTAATGCCGCAGTGACTCTTGCTCCAGATGGCACTGATGGGTTTGCTGGTAGATATATTCTACCTGCAAACCCAACAGTGTCATCTGGTTCAACAGTGACTTCCCTGTGTATTGTATAGCATTTTTATGCTGCATTGACTGTTTGCCATTTTCACTCATGTGTGTGTGATGACACAGATTTTGCCCTGAGTGCATTGTATAATTTTATTTTTTCCAACAGTGAACAAAGTCCGCACACAATGGCGCTCGATGAAGGACCGCTTCAACACTGATGTTTGTGCAAATAGTGACAAGTTTTTATTCATAAGTATGCACTGATATACAGCAGTCACTGGGTCTCCTTATTATATTTTTTGTAAATTCCCTTTTTGTCTGTATCCACAATTATTGGTTTTAATAATGTTTAATAAAAATTATCTATTTTAAGCCACTACGTTTCTCCTTATCACTTCTTCTATGTGGCACCTACCACTATAGATTATGTTTCAATCTAGACTCCTAAGAGTCTTGTAGAAACAAAGAGGGGCTTATCACAAGGTAATAAACAGAATAGTACGATCTGGCCCGTAACTCACCTCTTGCAGGCACAGGTGCAATGCCTGCACGGGGGGCCGTGGGGTCAGGCCATACAGCCTTCAACACGGTCGCAGAGCGCACTGACTGGTCCAACCAGACTGACCAGCATGCTCTGCCACCATTACAGTATAAAACAAGCACGGTCGCACGCAACACGAACACGCCAATAATAAATGGTGCACCGCCAACACCCCAAACACTCACATGCAAATCGATGACCATTTTAATACACCCTCCACAGTCCCTTCTTGCAAGTCCCACGCTGCTAGTCTCACCGCTTTAGTGCCATTGCCATCATCATGCCCCACACTCCCAGTCGCGGCCCAAAGCCAGCGCACCCCCCCTTTAGCCCTGTAATAACTGCCCCCGACACATTCTGTAACTACAACAGTCGCAGGCATATACGCCGCAGACCGTCCCAATCCTCCTCCGAAAATCTCCCGACATCACATTAGTCGTCCCTCTAATTCCCACTATTCCCCCTATCGACGCAGACGCCGTTCACGTAGGTGCCACCACAGGTCTCGGTCTGCTAGATGGCGTTCCCCATCCACATCAGGATGGTCTGACGGTTCCGAGAGCCAAGAAAGGCAGTACCATAGAAGGCAGCGGTCACCCCCAAGATCCATCAGCGTCGAAAGGGGGGTACCATCTACACCCCCCAGGGCCGGAGCGACACCATCTGCGGTAACCGCTCGGGCGCACGACGAGCCTCCGCTGTCACGCGCCACATCCTTGGCTGCCGGCCAGGGAGATTTACTCTCATCTCCCCGGGCTACCGGCCATCTCCAAAGCACCGCTACAACAGGAGCCGGAGGAGTCACTCTCGCCCAGGCACATGGCTGTCTCCAACAACCATGTGCTGCGTCATTGGCTACCTGCAAGGGAGCCCCATCTCCACCTCCCTGGACTTCCTGCTAATATCAAGTGATTGCTACAGCGGGAGCCGGAGTCCCTCCACCCCCGGGAGACACTTGGCCTGCATCTGACAGCGTTAAGTGTGCGCAACTCAGCGAGCACCACGCCATATACAACATAGGAGAGAGCGAATTAGCATCTACTATCAGGGCGATGGTCCACCAGCTGACTCGCCCTGCCGGATCAACTGACGCAAGGTCAACGCCTCAACCAGCTAGCCTTCACAAAGACGCATTTCTCTACGGAATTAGCCCGCTAGGTGCACACGTAGATTTAGAGACAAAACAAAAAATATGGGAAAACGATTACGTGGACATATGGTCGCTATTACAGCAGATCAACAGTCTGCTGATAAGGAAAGGAGGACAGGTGAACGGTTATATGATAGAAATAGACCAAAAATAGCGCAAACGATGAACAACTGGCTTCAGGCCTTCACAGTCTTAGGTTGCATTATGGGACAAAAACATCCAGAAAGCTGCTCCGAACTATTTATTTACCATGACCTAGTATATAATTCATACAAGTCCCACGGTGGGGCAGCATGGAGGCGGTACGACGCCATGCAACCCGAACTAGGCTGGGGAGTAAAAGTGACGGATGTTTGGTTGCGACTTATGCTATTCCAAAAACAGCCCCCCTTTTTGTCGATGGCCACTAATCACCCAGCTACAGCAGGCCAAAGTTCAGTGGTCGTACGGAGACCAGGGCCTGCTTGCTGTATAATGAAGGGTACTGTCGCTTCCATGGGGCCTGTAAATATAAGCACGACTGCTCAGCCTGCGGAGGTGGATACCCTGCAGCAAGGTGTACACGCCAAGCAAACACAGTGACAACAAGGCATAACCCGGTGAACGTAACCGCAATGGGCCCCGGCTAGGCCTTTACCCCAATAAAGAAGCGGCACAGCAGCTGTATCACGGCTTCAAATTCGGCTTCTTTATCCCCTTCAAATTTAGTCACGCACCAACTTCGGCGAATAATCTAAAATCGGCGCGTGAATTTCCCGAAACTCTACGGCAAATAATCGACAAAGAGGTAGAGCTAGGCAGGATGGCGGGCCCATTTAAATAATTGACATTCAGGAATTTACGAATCTCACCCTTAGGCATCGTCCCTAAAAAAGAACCAGGAAAATATCGACTAATACACCACCTCTCATACCCTAAAGGCGATTCGGTTAACGACGTGATACTCCCGGAAGAAGCGTCCTAAACTTACGCTTCGTTTGACAGGGCAGTTGAACTCGTACGGACAGCTGGGCCCGGTGCCTTGCTGGCAAAATCGGACATAGAGGCAGCATTCCGCCTATTACTCGTTCACCCCGAGTGCTTCCACTTGCTAGGTTGCAAGGTGGACCAGCTTTTACTCTGACATGTGCCTACCGATGGGTTGCTCCATCTCTTGTCACTATTTCGAGCTTTTCAGTACTTTCCTGGACTGGTTAGTACATTACTAAACTCGCAGTAATTCGACGGTTCATTACCTCGACGATTTCTTGTTCGTCGTACCAAAAGATACCAATGGCAATGGTTTTTAAATTGCCAGCGGACAAATTGCAAAAAACTCTACAAATGGTAGAAGATTTCTACGGAGCTAAAAAAGTCACCCTACAACAGATGCAGTCCCTGCCACGTAATGCCGGCGGGCAGAGCCTTTTCACGCCTATTATCGCTGGCAACAAAGGGCATCTCCCAGCCAGGCCATAGAATTAGCCTTACTCGCACATGGAAGGAAGACTTGCTAGTCTGGAGAACATTCCTAAATTCTTACAACAGTCATTCCTACGTCATGTCACGAGAAACGCTAAACAAAGATTTAGGACTAACAGGGGAGGAAATGTCAAGGATGGTTTTGTGGCAATCTACAAGAACCAGTGATGCAAAGGCAGCTGGCCAGTGTTATGGACCACAGCCTGCTGGGGCCATGACCCTGCCCTGCTAGAAGTCTTTGCAATGGTAGCAGCAGTCAAGCTTTGGGGCGCACAACTAGAGAACAGAAACATCAGATTTTTAACTAAATACCCGGGAACCTGTTGTGAATGTTTTGGAAATTAATTCTGAGCAGCAGCTCCCTCTGGTGGTTACAAACAGTACTGAACCATTCAATGAGGGATTGGCAATCAGGAGTCACAGAGTGGCTTGATATAAGGGAGGTTCCCTCCCATCATGGTTGCCGGTGATCAATTGTTCTTGTCTCAACTGTGGTTCCTGGTTCACTTGGAAGCTTGCTGAGTCTTGCCTCTTCTTCTGCTTTCAGATAAGATATTTTCTGTTTTTGTGCTTACCATTTGCATATTTCTCTACATTTCTGTGAGGTTAACCAGGTTCCCCCCCGGGGGGCTTGGGCTCCTCTCAGTTCCTCTGGAGCCACTGTTATTTGTTCATTTGCCTTTTCCAGTTTTTTCAGTGGCTGCGGCTTAGTTTTGTTACACCAGAGAACTGATTTAGGTGGTAGAGGTCGTGTGATCTCAGGTGTTTTTGCAATCAGTAGCGTTGGCATTTTTTAGGGTTTTTTTGGATTGCAGTGAGTATCCTTTCTATTCTTTTCTGTCTAGGCAGATTGGGCCCCAACGTTTGCTCATACTATTTTCTGTCTGTGTCTGTATTTCCTCTTGTCTAACCGCCATTACATGTTTGGGGGCTTCCTATGTTCTTTGGGGATCTGCTCCGGGGCAGATAGCTTTCCTCTTTCTATCTTTAGGTGTAGTTAACCTCTCAGGCTGTGACGAGGCGTCTAGGACCAACGTAGGAACGCTCCACGGCTGCCTTTAGTTGTGGTGGTTAGTCAGGGTACTGCAATCCAATAGATTTCAACCTCTCTGGTGTATTGCCGTTTTTGCCTGCTCTCCTCAGCTACCAAAACATAACAGGAACCGCAAAGAGCTTAAACAGCATGTCTTCTACATCCCCGCCTTTACTCGCTCTCCTGCGCCGCCTAGCATTGCTATGCTTGAAACACATCTGGTGTTGTGCCACAGTTACGCCGGAGGTTGACGATAACCTTGTTAACTCTCTTATCTTCCAATGCCATTCTTTGTACATACATATGCCTGTAATATATTCTTGTGCAATTTGTTTTTTCCTTTTTTATGGTATATCCACATTATTAATATCTGTACCCTATATATATTTTTGGGCTTTGCTGCATATGTAATTTTTTGTGATATATCTTTTGTGCAATATGTTTTTTATGGTATATCTATACTACTATTAGTAATATCCATACCTTACATGTATTCTTTATATCTGCACATCACCATGGGTGTCAGGGAGTCATGTACCCTTTTCAGGGATTGTTTGTTTTATTTTTAATTGTTTTTAATCGTGTAGTGTGCTATATTGTAGTTTTCTAATAAAATTGTACTATCTCTTACTTGTTGGAGTTCCCTGGTGCATAGTATGTCCTTTTTCTCTGCTTTGTTCTCATACCATTGACATACTCCAGGTTGAACCCCCCGTTTCTAAGATATTTGGGGTTGTGCCCTCCACCTTGTTTTTCTCACAGTTACGCCGGAGGTTGACGATAACCTTGTTAACTCTCTTATCTTCCAATTGGCAGGCCTTCAAAGCTTTCCTCCCCAACGCGCAACCATCGGATGTCCAGTGTCCAGCACTTCTTTTGGACACGGTAGCCAATCAATGACGCCATTGATTCGTGATTCGGTTACACTGGATACCTGGCAGGTTTACGGTAAGGCGTGGGACGAATGGTGCTCATTAATTCACGGAAGACCGGTCGATAGATGCGATCGGGTGAGATGCGAGGTGTTGGTCGAACTATTGAATCAGCTCAGGCTAAGAGGCGCGTCAGGAACATCGGCGCAGCATCATCTTTTGGGAATAGCCTTTTTCTTCCAGCTAATGGGGTGGGCGGACGTGACAAAACATTTTTTCATCAAACAAGCCGTTAAAGGCTGGAAAAGGCTCCAACCTAGTCAGGAGTGTCGTCGCCCCATTTCTTTGAGGCTATTGCACGATATTATCACAATTTCACCATCGGTGTGCAAGTCCCAATATGAGTCTACCCTAGTATCGGCCACGTTCGCCATCGCCTTTTTCGGAGCGCTTCGTATTAGCGAGCTGGTGCCGCGGTCAAAAATTTAATTGGAAGGCGGCCTAATCAATGAAGACCTCATCATATGCAGCGACGCACTGTGCATTAGGGTGCGTAAATCCAAATGCGACCCTGCTGGTCGGGGGACGTGGGTCCTCGTTGTCATCGGATGGTCCCATATGCCCACTTAACATAGTCAGACGATACACAGAATTAATAAAACACAAAAGCAGATTCTTTCTGTCACATACGGACGGATACCCCCTTACTAAATACCAGTTTCACGCAATTTTTAATCAGTGTCTAGAAGCAGTTGGCATCGATCCGAAGGAGTACGGGATGAATTCTTTCCGAATAGGGGCCGCCACTGAAGCAGCTGGCGTTCCAGAGGCCGAAGTGAAATCCGCATGCTTCGCCAGATACATAAGACCTGACTTGCTCAAGTAATACATTTTGTCTCTTTCAGGCATCCGTAAACCCGCTGTTTGGGTGATTGGACACTCGTACGTCCACTGTGCTAAGAAAAGGGCCGAAATTAGGCCGGGCGGTATGAATTTAGGCTTCCGGAACATGGAGGTCAACTGGAGAGGGAACAGAGGGCTACAATGACAAAAGATCTTCCCGGAAATAGTCATCATTGCCAAGAGGGCCAAAGGGTCAGTGATATTAGGATTACATGCCGGGGGCAACGATCTGGGTAAACGGAGCTCAGTACAATGATGATAGCTGATATTGAGCGCTTTTTCTATCTTTTACCGGATATGATATTGGTGTGGTCGGAGACGGTGCCACGAACTGTCTGGCACGGAGCTAAGGACCCGAAAGCCATAGAGAGATCAAGAAAAAAGGTCAACTTGAGAGAGGCGAAATACGTAGAAGGAAAATATGGCATTGTAGTTCTCCACTACCAACTGGAAGGCGACAACTCAGTGTTATTAAGGTCCGACTGTATTCACCTCACGGACATCGGCCTCGACATATTTCTGTCAGGTTTGCAGGACGGAATTGAACAGGCCTTAATGCTGATGGGTGGGGGTTGTAGTCCTGTGTCGGTATTACACATGATCCTCCGTGGCGGAAGCGTAGAGAGGGGCAAAGGTTCGTAGCCGCTCATTGGCTGCCAGCCTGTCGGTCGCAGACTGGGCCTTCGGCTGTGAGCCCGTTGCGAGATGTAATTCCTCCTCCCTGCTAATCAAATTAATAAACTGTGACCGACCTGTTCAACCATCTAGGCCTGTCTGCGTTGTCTTTCTGGGATTGGTGGGAGGGGGGAAAGCACTGTTTACTAGTGTTGAGCGATACGATAACGCAAATATCGGCTATCGGCCGATATTAGCTCTATCGGCCTTTCGATAATTCGTTTCGATATTTTCGTCTTATCGAATACCGGAATCGGAAGTTCCCATAATTCTTTGCGAGGCAATGTGATTTTATTCAGCCAATAAGGAATCCTAAGAAGTGTGGGCACATCCTGTACTGCTGCGGTCATGTTAACTAATGGCATGGCTGTGATTGGATGCTGAAATGATGTCAGAATGCACTATAAAAGGCGCCGCCGCCATTTTAGCATCACTGTGCTGTGAATTCAGTAAGGGACAGAACGCTGCTGTGCTGACTCTGAGGGACAGTTAGAGATTGCGATTTAGTGTACTGTGCTGTAGGCAGGCTAGCACCAACCGCTGTGTAAAGCTTCCTTTTGCCTGCAGTGTTGTTTTAACAGCTCTGCAAGGTGTGTGTGAGTGCAGGTGACGCTGCAGTTTGCTCTGCATGCAACGCTGTCTGTAGGCATCTGCACCTGTCACTCACAGACTTTTTTTTTTTTCTTCAGTGTATAAAAGGCGCCGCCGCCATTTTAGCGTCACTGTGCTGTGAATTCAGTAAGGGACAGAACGCTGCTGTGCTGACTCTGAGGGACAGTTAGAGATTGCGATTTAGTGTACTGTGCTGTAGGCAGGCTAGCACCAACCGCTGTGTAAAGCTTCCTTTTGCCTGCAGTGTTTTAACAGCTCTGCAAGGTGTGTGTGAGTGCAGGTGACGCTGCAGTTTGCTCTGCATGCAACGCTGTCTGTAGGCATCTGCACCTGTCACTCACAGACTCTTTTTTTTCCTTCAGTGTAATTCTTGCTGCTCCATGCAATTTAACTATTAGTGTGACGCGCTTCCATCCGTATCCAATACATTGGTTGCAAACACTATAGAAGTAGACAAAGGAGTAGCCTTTCACAGATTGTGATTTGTGAACAGTTGTGTTTCAGTGTTCACTTCAGTCTCTGCGTAATAACCACACTTAGGCCTTATAACTTTTCTGACTTTCTTTATCAATCTACCAAGATGAAGAAGTCAGTGAGTAAGGCACGTGGTCGTGGCCGTGGAGTTTCAGCAGGGAGAGGACGTGGGGATTCTGTGTCTGCTGCCGCCCTCAGTGACACAGCATCCACCATTTATCCCCGTGAGCGTTCCTTTATGCGCACTTTGGTAGGAGCTCGGCGTGCCCCCCTGCTGCGGGAAGAACAAATTGAAGCCGTTGTTGGTTGGATGGCAGCCAATGCATCGACTTCAATTCCTTCCACCTCCTCTTAGGAACACAACACTGTTGAGCAACCATCTGTCTGTTCACCGCCTGTCAAATTGCCAAGGCAGTCAGAGAGTTCTGTACAGGAGCCAGCTGAGTCTCTGCTTCTGTTCTCAGAATCTGTTGGCTCGCAAACACGGGCACAGGCAAGCAGCATTCTGCAATTTGAAGAAGAGGGAGTATGCAGTGATGCGCAACAGCTGTGTCTCTCTCAATCTGAAGAGGCGGGTGAGCCAGTGCCGATGGACAGCACACCGCAGAACGCATCTTATGATGATGATGAGACTCAGGTGCCAGGTTTTGTGGAGCATGGTGCTGCCCAGACCATCCAACAGCAGCAGGTGTTGGAAGAGGGTAGTGGAGATGATGAAGTCCGAGACCCAACATGGCGTGAGCAACAGCAAGGTGGTGGGAGCAGCTCTGAGGAAGAGATTGTCCCAACGGTACAAAGAGGAGGGAGAGGTAGGCTGCAGACTCGCTTGCCTGTAGCCTCCAGTTTGGCACCTGTTGGGAGCAGTTCTCTTAGAAATGTCAAAATTGGCGCTCCCATTACTTGCACTGCGTGGTCCTTTTTTGACAGACTTGTAGATAATATTTGCTATGTTCAATGCAAGCTGTGTAAGCAAAAAGTTAAAAGAGGTAAAAATATCAGGAACCTGAATACCACAAATATGTGGACACATGTACGGACAAAGCACGTAGCTGAGTTCCAAAGACACACTGGAGATGTAGGCCAACCTACAGCAGCACCTACATCTTTACGTCATGTTCGAGCCTCTACCTCCAGCTCTCACACACCTGTTTTGGCTTCCTCACAGGATCTCCATGGAAGAACCTCGGTCACTGTTGTCCATAGAGAAACTGTTATTCCACCCACTGCAGCAAGTTCACAGTCATCGTCACACTCCCAGTACAAAAAAACAGCCATCGGTAACACAGGCATGGGATAAAAGACGGCCATACTCGGCAAACCATCCACGAGCACAGGCTCTGAATGCTGGCCTTGCAAAACTCCTGTCCCTTGAAATGCTGTCATTCAGGCTGGTGGAGACTGACAGTTTCAGGAACTTTATGGCATTGGCAGTCCCACAATATAATGTGCCAAGCCAATTTTATTTCAGCAGGCAAGCTGTCCCTGCTCTGCAAAAACATGTCGAGGGAAACATTAAACATGCGCTACTAAACGCCGTCAGTAGCAGGGTCCACCTGACCACCGATGCGTGGACCAGTACCCATGGCCAGGGACGATACCTTTCCCTCACTGCCCATTGGGTCAATGTTGTGGAGCCGGGTACAGATCTTGCCAGTGGCGCTGTACGTGTTCTGCCAACTCCAAGGATTGCAGGAATCCAGTCTGTGCACATTGATTCCTCCTCCTACTCCAGTTCCTCAGAATCATCGCTGCACGAGCCGTCACGGTATACCTCCACATGGACCCGTGAACGCTTACCTGTTGCGACCGATATGAGCACAGCCGTGGCCAAACGTCAACAGGCCGTCCTGAAATTAATTCCTATGGGGAATCAAAGCCACACAGCGCAGGAGCTCTGGGATGCCATCAAGCAGGAGAGCGACGTGTGGTTTTTGTCAGCTAATCTCCAGCCAGGCTTGGTAGTGTGTGGACAATGGCTGAAATCTGGTGGCAGCTCTGGGCCTTGGCAACCTCACTCACATACCATGTCTGGCACATGTGCTCAACTTGGTCGTGCAGAGTTTTTTGAGGGACTATCCGGATCTTGATGCACTGCTGCACAAGGTCCGCCTAGAGTGCGCTCACTTGCGACGTTCCAGCATGGCCAGATCGCGCATTGCAGCTCTGCAAGTCAGATTTTGCCTTCCTGAACATCGCATCATATGTGACGTACCCACCAGGTGGAATTCCACGTTACATATGTTGGAGCGGTTGTGTGAGCAGCAGCCAGCAGTAATGGAGTATCAGCTGCAACAGGCGCAATCAACTCGCAATTTGCGCCGTTCACACTTCACCACTACTGAGTGGGCCTCTATGAAGGACATCTGCGACGTTTTGCGTGCGTTTGATGTCTCAACGCGGATGGCGAGTGCAGATGATGCACTAGTCAGCATGACTGTCCCCCTTATCTGCCTGCTTCAGAAATCACTGAAAGCACTAAAGGAAGAGGTTTTGAAACAGGTGGAGGATGAGGAGTCACAAATTCAATTACCTTCAGGACAGTCAGCGCAACGTGGTTCCTCACAAAGGGCTGGGCAGGGCTCACTTTGTGAGGAGGATGAGGAGGAGGAGGAGTCAATGGAGGAGGAAGAAATCCCTACAGAGGAAGGTACACAACGCTGTAGTCAGTATGTAGAGCGAGGGTGGGGTGATGCAGAGGAGACAGAGATGACGCCTCTTCCAGAGGACAGCCTTTGTTGGCCAGTTGGGAGTCTGCAGCACATGGTTGATTTCATGCTTCAGTGCCTAAGAAACGACCGCCGCATCGCCCACATTCTCAGCACGTCAGATTATTGGGTGTACACCCTCCTAGACCCTCGCTACCGGGACAACTTACAAACCCTCATCACACCGGTGAACCGGGACCGTAAAATGCAGGAGTACCAAGACACACTGGTGCAATCCATACTGTTGTACATTCCAGCCGAGAGAGATGTGCTGCTGCTGCTTGCTTTACAAAGCAGCTCTGTGTGTCGAGGCAGTGTAGACACCTCTACAACAAGAGGGAGCACAAGCAGCGCCTCTGCACAGGGCAAGAACTGTATGTTACAAATGTGGCAAAGTTTTGTGACAGCGCCAGCAAGGTCTACACCATCCGAGACGGCTCCAGTCACCAGGAAGAAACGTTTCCGTAAGATGGTGACAGACTACTTGGCTTTCCCTCTAAGTGTACTCCCAGATGCCTCTTCCCCTTTCAAATTTTGGGTCTCTAAGTTGGATACATGGCCAGAGCTTAGCCAGTATGCATTGGAGGTGCTGGCTTGCCCTGCTGCCAGTGTATTATCTGAGCGTGTCTTTAGTGCTGCAGGTGGTGTAGTAACAGACCGTCGCATGCGACTATCCTCAGAGAATGTAGACCGGCTTACTTTTCTGAAAATGAACAAGGCATGGATCTCACCTGAATTTGCCTGTCCGTTTTCAGATTAAATAACTGTTTGGCAACGTTTTCCATGTCTCCGGTTATGTTCATCTTTCTACCACCTGAACTCTACTCCCTGGGCTACAACACCGCCATTTGTTGCTCGTAAGTAATTGGCAGGGGTACTGACTCCTGGCCAGCCTGGTTACAGCACGACAGCTGTTTCCTGGCAGTGTGAACGTCAATTATCCTCCAATAAGTTGTGCTGTCGTGTTGCATTCGGGTTAGCCGACTCTATGGTGCCTGCAGTTTAGGTGATTCCTATGTGTGCTGTGGGATATGTAAATAAAGGCGGTTTCCATTGTGACAATAGGATAAGCACCCACTGTAGGACTGTGTGATTCTGTAACTGCGGACGGCTTGCGTCCTGTCAACTTACATTTTCATGGGTGCGTTCTTCTACCCGTCCGGGGTCCAGTACCGTCAAGTGGTTCTCCACAGTGCCTTTGGCCTAGGTGCCTCCATCTCCGTATCCGAGTTCCAGCAACGTCTGCTGGTCCTTGGTAGTGCTTTGGAGCACAGGTACCTCCTGCTTAGTAACCGTGTCACAGTAACGTCAGATGGTACTCGGTTGTGACATTGCCTCTTTTCCTTCTGCTACCCGTCCGGGGTCCAGTACCGTCAAGTGGTTCTCCCCAGTGCCTTTGGCCTAGGTGCCTCCATCTCCGTATCCGAGTTCCAGCAACGTCTGCTGGTCCTTGGTAGTGCTTTGGAGCACAGGTACCTCCTGCTTAGTAACCGTGTCACAGTAACGTCAGCTGGTACTCGGTTGTGACATTGCCTCTTTTCCTTCTGCTACCCGTCCGGGGTCCAGTACCGTTAACTGGTTCTCCCCAGTGCCTTTGGCCTAGGTGCCTCCATCTCCGTATCCGAGTTCCACCAACGTCTGCTGGTCCTTGGTAGTGCTTTGGAACACAGGTACCTCCTGCTTAGTAACCGTGTCACAGTTACGTCAGCTGGTACTCGGTTGTGACATTGCCTCTTTTCCTTCTGCTACCCGTCCGGGGTCCAGCACAGTCAGCTGGTCCTTGTTACTTCCATTGTCTCTTGCTCCATCTGATACCCGTCAGGGTTCCAGTAACGTCAGCTGTTTCTCGGAAATTAGACGACATTAAAGACCACCCAGAAGAAGATGACGACAACAAGGACGATGAGCATGAAGCCAACCAGCCTGAACACCATCACAAAGAAAAAATAAAAGATTACCAAGAAGAAGATCACCAACAGGACAAAGAAGGTTAAGACAAACTACAAGATACAGAACAAGAGACAGAAGAACAATAAGCAGAAGATCAAAAAGCAGAAGAACATGAAGTATAAGACCAAAATGAAGAGCAAAATATATGCTCTAAATTCTAAGCAGAAGAAGACTAAGCAGTGTATGGGGGTGAGTCCGTTCCTCCTCGTGGTGCCCCTGGAAAATGCCTGCTGCTGCTGCAGGCTAAACTGAACACGGACAAATACTGTTGTAATTTAAATCTTTTGTGACAGCAAGAACGGAAGGATGAACAATTCATACTTTTACAGATTACAAGTACAGGAATCTCTGTCACAAATAAGACTATGATGAAGAAGATGAAGAGGAAGAAGATGAAGAATTTGAATATGAAGAAGATTAATTAGTTTAATAATAACAATATGAGTAATGTAAACAAAAACATGAATAGCAAGAAGTTTCAGAAGAAGATTAAGAAGGTGAAGATGAAGAATAATTTGATGAGAAAGATGATGCTGCTGCTGAAGATTATGAAGGAGAAAGTGTGGCACTGGCAAAAGTTAAAAAGGTGAAGAGCATGGAAGTTGTGAAACATACATATTTGCCAAAATAGAAAAAAGGTTAACAACATTGTCAAGTTCTTCGTCAATCCAAACGTATTTCCAAAAAAAAATATATTAATGCTATTCCAATGCATTGGGTTAAACATCTATGCCTTTATTGTCTCCTCAACCTCCCCCAATACATTCTACATTAGTCTTTGTTGTTTTCCTTCATGTACAATTAACCAACAAGGCAAGAATGGTTTTTTTTAATTTCGATATTTTGTTCCCATAGACTTACATGGGACTTCCGGTATCGAAATCGGATATCGACGATATTTAGTGCTATTGGCGATACAATTTCGATACGATATTTTTAGATATCGAGCAATATCGCTCAACACTACTGTTTACGACACACGGGTCTCCGCAGTCTGGCAGGCACGGTACCGCATAGGGAACGAGCCTCTGACTGTGGAGCCCCTATGGGAAAAGCTAGTAAGAAACTGCGGTGCCAATTCGCCCCTCCAGGTGATGCACTAATTGGGACGCCCGGCTGACCAACGGGAAGAAAGAGGAAGAGGCGTACGGCCACACCCACAAGGGTTAAATTCAGGTCCCCGGGGTCAGTGCTTCCTCTTCTCCCCGGCTGACCCCGATCTTACACTTATGTACGATTGAATACGTTTGATTCTGCGCGACATAAATAAGCGATTTATGTGAATAACTAATGAACTGCACATAAAGTTGATGGTCCAGGGTACCTTGATGATTTATGATCAGTGCACGATAAAAGAATATCTAATAGCTAAAGTTGAACTGCAGACTAATGAATCTGGTCCGCAGCTCCGCACGCAGCTCCGCTCCGCGCACATTACACACGCGGCTCCGATCCGCACACATTACGCACGCGGCTCCGCTCCGCACACATTACACGCGGCTCCGCACCGCACACATTACGCACGCGGCTCCGCTCCGCGCACATTACACACGCGGCTCCGCGCACATTACACACGCGGCTCCGCTCCGTGCACACTACACGCGCGGCTCCGCACACATTACACACGCGGACTCCGCTCCGTGCACACTACACGCGCGGCTCCGCACACATTACATAGGCGGCTCCGCTCCGCGTACATTACACATGCAGCTCCGCGCACATTACACACGCGGCTCCGCTCACATTACACACGCGGCTCCGCTCCGTGCACACTACACGCGCGGCTCCGCACACATTACACACGCGGCTCCGATCCGCACACATTACACACGCGGTTCCGCTCCGCGCACATTACACAAGCGGCTCCGTTCCGCACACATTACACACGCGGCTACGCTCCGCGCACATTACACACGCGGCTCCGCTCACATTACACACGCGGCTCCGATCACATTACACACGCACCTCGGCTCCGCGCACATTACACACGTGGCTCCGCTCCGCACACATTACACACGTGGCTCCGCTCCGCGCACATTACACATGCGGCTTCGCTCCGTGCACACTACACGCGCGGCTCCACACACATTACACACGCGGCTACGCTCCGCACACATTACACACGCGGCTACGCTCCGCACACATTACACACGCGGCTCCGCACACATTACACACACGGCTCCGCACACATTACACACACGGCTCCGCTCCGCACACATAACACACGCGGCTCCGCTCAGCGCACATTACACACGCGGCTCCGCTCCGCGCACATTACACACGCGGCTACGCTCCGCGCACATTACACACGCGGCTACGCTCCGCACACATTACACACGCGGCTCCGCACACATTACACACGCGGCTCCGCTCAGCGCACATTACACACGCGGCTCCGCTCCGCGCACATTACACACGCAGCTCCGCTCCGCGCACATTACACACGCGGCTCCGATCCGCACACATTACACACGCGGCTCCGCACACATTACACACGCGGCTACGCTCCGCACACATTACACACGCGGCTCCGCACACATTACACACACGGCTCCGCACACATTACACACACGGCTCCGCACACATTACACACGCGGCTCCGCTCCGCACACATTACACACGCGGCTCCGCTCAGCGCACATTTCACACGCGGCTCCGCTCCGCGCACATTACACACGCGGCTACGCTCCGCGCACATTACACACGCGGCTACGCTCCACCATTACACCCGCTCCCACACATTACACACGCGGCTCCGCACACATTACACACGCGGCTCCGCTCCGCACACATTACACACGCGGCTCCGCTCCGCACACATTACACACGCGGCTCCACTCCGCACACATTACACACGCGGCTCCGCTCACATTACACACGCGGCTCCGATCACATTACACACGCACCTCCGCTCACATTACACACGCGGCTCCGCTCCGCACACATTACACACGCGGCTGCGCTCCGCGCACATTACACACGCGGCTTCGCTCCGTGCA
>JARQOD010000201.1:0-190175 GCA_033576555.1 Oophaga sylvatica | reverse complement strand
TTTTTTTTTCACACCTGGGCATTATAAACTTTAGTGAAACACTTGGGGGTTCAAAGTTCTCACCACACACCTAGATAAGTTCGTTAGGGGGTCTAGTTTCCAAAATGGGGTCACATGTGGGGGGTTTCCACTGTTTAGGCACATCAGGGGCTCTGCTAACAGAACATGACGCCCGCAGACCATTCCATCAAAGTCTGCATTCCAAAACGTCACTGCTTCCCTTCCGATCCCTGCCGTGCGCCCAAACAGTGGATCCCCCCAACATATGGGGTATCAGCGTACTCAGGACAAATTGGACAACCACTTTTGTGGCCCAATTTCTCCTCTTACCCTTGGGAAAATAAAAAATTGGGGACTAAAAAATCACTTTTGTGGAAAAAAAATATATATTTTTTTTCACGCCAGAGCATTATAAATGTTAGTGAAACACTTGGTGGTTCAAAGTGCTCACCACACACCTAGATAAGTTCTTCACGGCTCTACATTACAAACTTGCGTGAAGCACTTGAGGGTTCAAAGTGCTCACCACACATCTAGATAAGTTCCTTAGGGGGTCTAGTTTCCAAAATGGGGTCACATGTGGGGGGTTTCCACTGTTTAGGCACATCAAGGGCCCTCTAAACGCGACATGGCGTCCGTTCGCAATTCCAGCCAATTTTGGTTTGGAAAAGTCAAACGCCGCTCCTTCCCTTTCGAGCCCGGCCGTGCGCCCAAACAGTGGTTCCCCCCCACATATGGGGTATCAGCGTACTCAGGACATGTTGGACAACAACTTTTGTGGTCCAATTTCTCCTCTTACCCTTGGGAAAATAAAAAATTGGGGACTAAAACATCATGCTTGTGGAAAAAATATGATTTTTTTTCTGCACGGCTCTACATTTCAAACTTGCGTGAAGCACTTGTGGGTTCAAAGTGCTCACCACACATCTAGATAAGTTCCTTAGGGGGTCTAGTTTCCAAAATGGGGTCACATGTGGGGGGTTTCCACTGTTTAGGCACATCAAGGCCTCTTCAAACGCGACATGGCGTCCAATCTCAATTCCAGCCAATTTTGGTTTGGAAAAGTCAAACTGCGCTCCTTCCATTCCGAGCCCTGCCGTGCGCCCAAACAGTGGTTTTCCCTCACATATGGGGTATCGGCGTACTCAGGTGAAATTGCACAACAACTTTATTGGTCCATTTTCTCCTTTTTCCCTTGTGAAAATAAAAAAAATGTTTGTAAAAGATCATTTTTGTGACTAAAAAGTAAAATGTTAATTTTTTCCTTCCACGTTGCTTCAGCTCCTGTGAAGCACCTGAAGGGTTAATAAACTTTTTGAATGTGGTTTTGAGTACCTTGAGGGGTGTAGTTTTTAGAATAGTGTCACTTTTGGGTATTTTCTGCCATATAGACCCCTCAAAGTGACTTCAAATATGAGGTGGTCCCTAAAAAAAATGGCTTTGTAAATTTTGTTGTAAAAATGAGAAATCGCTGGTCAACTTTTAACCCTTATAATTTCCTAACAAAAAAAATTTTGTTTCCAAAATTGTGCTGATGTAAAGTAGACATGTGGGAAATGTTATTTGCTAACTATTTTGTGTGACATATTTCTCTGTTTTAAGGGAATAAAAATTCAAAGTTTGAAAATTGCAAAATTTTCAAAATTTTCGCCAAATTTGCGTTTTTTTCATAAATAAACGCAAGTTATATCGAATAAATTTTACCACTATAATGAAGTACAATATGTCACGAGAAAACAATCTCAGAATCGCGAAGATCCGTTGAAGCGTTCCAGAGTTATAACCTCATAAAGAGACAGTGGTCAGAATTGTAAAAATTGGCCCGGTCATTAACGTGCAAACCACCCTTGGGGGTGAAGGGGTTAACCCTTTCCCGACCCATGACGCCAACGTTGGCGTCATGCTATAAATCATGTTCCTGCGGGCCAGGAGACCGGGGTCACTGAAAGGTCACCCGACCCGCAGGCACAGGACCCCTTGCGCATCACCACAGTGGGGGTGGCTTAACCCCCACGTGGTTACGATCGCTCTGATTGGCTGTTAAAAGTGAAACAGCCAATCAGAGCGATTAGTAATATTTCACCACTGAAAAGTGGTGAAATATTACAATCCAGCCATGGCTGATGCTGCAATAGCATCGGCCATGGCTGGATACTGTGTTCCCACCCTCCCCACACCGAGTAACTGTGGTGATCGGCCGCCGCCGCCGATTCATGCCGGCGAACGGTCACCGCCGTTACTATCATCTGCTGGCCGCTCCGATCCTCTCCCCTCTGGTGTGCTCCGCTCCCCCCCCCCTCCGATCACCCCCTCACGCCTGTCCTCACCTCCTCCGGTCTTCTGCGGCCTCTTGATCCGTCCCGGAGTCCGCCCGGGACTCTTCATGGGCGCCGCCATCTTGGAAAATGGCGGGCGCATGCGCATTGCGCCCGCCGGCGCATGCGCAGTGCGCCTTTCAAACTACAATTTATTTTGATCACTGTGATAAACTCTCACAGTGATCAAAATAAAAGTAAATGAACACCCCCCTCTCATAGGTAGGAACAAAAAATAAAATAAAGAATTTTTTTTATTCCTTTTAGGCCCTGTCCACACGTTGCGGATTTCGCTGCAGATTCGCAGCGGATTTCGCTGCTGATCCACAGCTGATTTCGCTGCTGATCCGCAGCTGATTTCGCTGCTGATCCGCAGCTGATTTCGCTTCTGATTTCGCTGCTGATTTCGCTGCTGATCGCAGCTGATTTCGCTGCTGATCCGCAGCTGATTTCGCTGCTAATCCGCAGCGGATTTCGCTGCGTATCCGCAGCGGATATCGCTGCTGATCCGCAGCGGATTTCGCTGCTGATCCGCAGCTGATTTCGGTGCTGATCCGCAGCGGATTTCACTGCTGATCCGCAGCTGATTTCGCTGCTGATCCGCAGCGGATTTCGCTGCTGATCCGCAGCTGATTTCGCTACTGATCCGCAGCTGATTTCGCTGCTGATCCGCAGCGGATTTCGCTGCGTATCCGCAGCGGATTTCGCTGCTGATCCGCAGCTGATTTCGCTGCTGATCCGCAGCTGATTTCGCTGCTGATCCACAGCTGATTTCGCTGCTGATCCGCAGCTGATTTCGCTGCTGATTCGCAGCGGATTTCGCTGCTGATCCGCAGCTGATTTCGCTGCTGATCCGCAGCGGATTTCGCTGCTGATCCGCAGCTGATTTCGCTGCGATCCACAGCGGATTTGGCGCTGCGGATCCACAGCAGATCCAGAACCATTACAGTACAATGCAAATAAATGGTAAAAAAACGCTGTACACATGCTGCGGATTTTCAGCGCGGATTTGCTGCGGTTTTAATCCGCTGCATGTCAATCTTTGTGCGGATTCCGCAGCGGTTTTACACCTATTCCATTATAGTTTTAAAACCGCAGGGAAAAACCGCAGCAAATCAGCGCTAAATTCGCAGGTAAAAGGCAGGTCATTTTACCTGCGGATTTTAGAAAAATCCGCAAGTAAATCCGCAATGTGTGCACGGGGCCTCAGGGTTAGGCTGGGTTCATATTGCATTATGGCAGTCCGTTAGATGGACTGCATTTCACCGCGGTATAACGCGGTGTAACGCAGTCCGTTAATGCTGCCATTCACCCCATTTGTGTGCGCATCGCAACGCATGCCGTAAAGCGGCATGCGTTCGCGACGTGCTGTCATTCAGTGACGGAGCCTCGGACACGGGCTGCAGCGTCTGGGCTCCGTCACCGCTAGCGCAGATGAATCATCTGATGATTCATCTGCGCTAGCGGGTATAGCATAACGCGATGATCGTGTTATGCTATACCATTACCAGCCGGTCAACGCTACGTGTTGAATGGGCTGGTAAAACGCAATATGAACCCAGCCTTAAGGTTAGGGATAGAATTTGGGTTACGGTTAGAATTTGGGTTAGGGTTGGAATTTGGGTTAGGGTTGGGATTAGGGTTAGGTTTGTGGTTAGGGTTAGAGTTAGGATAAGTGTTAGGGGTGTTTTGGGGTTAGGGTTGGGATTAGGGTTAGGCTTGTGGTTAGGTTTATGGTTAGAGTTGGGATTAGGGTGTGTTGGGGTTAGGGTTATGGTTAGGGTTTGTATTAGGGTTAGGGGTGTGTAGGGGTTAGGGTTGGGGTTAGGGGTGTGTTGGGGTTAGGGTTGGAGTTAGAATTGAGGGGTTTCCACTATTTAGGCACATCAGGGGGTCTCCATACGCGACATGGCGCCACCATTGATTCCTGCAAATTTTGCGTTCAAAAAGTCAAACAGTGCTCCCTTTATTCCAAGCCCAGACGTATGCCCAAACAGTGGTTTACCCCCACATATGGGGTATCAGCGTACTCTGGAAAAATTGCACAACAACTTTGGGGGTCTAATTTCTCCTGTTAACATGGGGAAAATAAAAAAATTGGGGACTAAAGATCATGTTTGTGGAAAAAATATGATTTTTTTATTTTCATGCCCGGGCGTTATAAACTTCTGTGTAGCCCTTGGAGGTTCAAAGTGCTCACTACACATCTAGATAAGTTATTTGCGGGGTCTAGTTTCCAAAATGGGGTCACTTGTGGGGAGTTTCTACAGTTTAGGCACATCAGGGGCTCTGCAAACGTAACATGACGCCCGCAGACCATTCCATCAAGTGGGCATTTCAAAACGTCACTACTTCCCTTCCGAGCCCCGACGTGCACCCATACAGTAGTTTTCTCCCACATATGGGGTATCAGCATACTCAGGACAAATTGGACAACAACTTTTGGGGTCTAATTTCTCCTGTTACCATTGGGAAAATAAAAAAATTGGGGACTAAAAGATCCTGATTATGGAAGAAATATGATTTTTTTATTTTCATGCCCGGGCGTTATAAACTGCTGTGTAGCCCTTGGGGGTTTAAAGTGCTCACCACACATCTAGATAAGTTCTTTGCGGGGTCTAGTTTCCAAAATAGGGTCACTTGTGGGGAGTTTCTACTGTTTAGGCACATCAGGGGCTCTGCAAACCTAACATGACGCCCGCAGATCATTCCATCAAAGTCAGCATTTCAAAACGTTACTACTTCCCTTCCGAGCCCCAACGTGTGCCCGAACAGTGGTTTGCCCCCACATAAGGGGTACCAGTGTACTCAGGACAAACTGTACAACAACTTTTGTGGTCCAATTTCTCCTGTTACCCTTGTGAAAATAAAAAATTGCGGGTTAAAAAAATCAGTTTTTGAGGATAAAAATGATTTTTTATTTTCACGGATCTGCATTATAAAACTTCTGTGAAGCACTTGGGGGTTCAAGGTGCTCACCACACATCTGGATAAGTTCCTTTGGGGGTCTAGTTTACAAAATGGGGTCACTTGTGGGGGGTTTCTACTGTTTAGGCACATCAGGGGCTCTGCAAACGTAACAAGATGCCCGCAGACCATTCCATCAAGTCGGCATTTCAAAGCGTCACTACATCCCTTCCGAGCCCTGACGTGTGCCCAAACAATGGTTCCCCCCACATATGGGGTACTAGCGTACTCAGGACAAACTGGACAACAACTTTTGGGGTCCAATTTCTCCTGTATCCATTGTGAAAATAAAAAATAGTGGGCTAAAATATCATTTTTTGAGAAAAAAAAAAGATTTTTTATTTTCACGGCTCTGCGTTATAAACTTCTGTGAAGCACCTGGGGGGTCAAAGTGCTCACTTTGCATCTAGATAAGTTCCTTAGGGGGTCTAGTTTCCAAAATGGGGTCATTTGTGGGGGAGCTCTAAACTTTAGGCACACAGGGGAACTCCAAACACGACATGGTGTCCGCTAACGATTGGAGCTAATTTTCCATTCAAAAAGTCAAATGGCGCTCCTTCCCTTCTGAGCCCTGCCGTGCGCCCAAACAGTGGTTTATTACCACATATGAGGTATCTGTGTACTCAGGAGAAATTGCCCAACAAATTTTAGGATCCAATTTATACTGTTGCCCATGTGAAAATGAAAAAAACTGAGGCTAAAAGAAAATTTTTGTGAAAAAAAGTACTTTCTTTTATTTACGGATCAATTTGTGAAGCACCTGGGGGTTCAAAGTGCTCACTATGCATCTAGATAAGTTCCTTAGGGGGTCTAGTTTCCAAAATGGGGTCACTTGTGGGGGAGCTCCAATTTTTAGGCACACAGGGACTCTCCAAATGCGACATGGCAACCTGTTATGTTTCGGTAGCTGAGGAGTGCAGGCAAAAAAGGCAATACACCAGAGCAGTTGGAATCTATGAGATTGCAGTACCCTGACTAACCACAACAACTATAGGCAGCCGTGGAGCGTTCCTACGTTGGTCCTAGACGCCTCGTCACAGCCTGAGAAACTAACTACACCTAAAGATAGATATAGGAAAGCCATCTGCCCCGGAGCAGAACCCCAAAGATAATAGAAAGCCCCCAAACATGTAATGGCGGTTAGACAAGAAGAAATACTGACACAGACAGAAAATAGTATGAGCAAACGTTGGGGCCCAAACTAACTAAATAGAAAAGGATAGGAAGGGTACTTTGTTGTGAATGGGTTTGAGATGAGTTCTGAGCAGAGGCTCCCTCTGGTGGTTACAAGCGGTACTAGTGAGGATTGGGAATCAGGTGTTACTGATTGGTCTTATTTAAGGGAATCATTTTCCCATCAGGGTTGCCGGTGATCAATTGTTCTGGTCTGAATCCTTCTTTCCAGTTTCCCTTGTAGCCTGCTGTGTCGTGTCTGCATCTCCTGCTATCAGATAAGACAATTTCTTATTTTGTGTTTTTGCTATATTTTTGCATTTTGTCCTGCACTTCTGTGGGGGCCTTTTGGGTCCCCTCCGGGGGCTTTTGCCCTCTCAGTTTAGTCCAGCCACTGTGTTTTGTACTTTTGCTTTTTGCAGTTTTTTCAGTGGCTGCTGTTTTTGTTACACCAGAGAACTAATTTAGGTGGTAGAGGTCGTGTGATCTCAGGTGATTTTGAAATTAGTAGAGTTGGTGTTTTTCAGGGTTTTCTGGGATTGCAGTAAGTGCCCTTCCTGTCCTTTTCTATTTAGATAGTTTGGGCCCCAGCGTTTGCTCATACTATTTTCTTTCTGTGTCAGTATTTCCTCTTGTCTAACCGCCATTACATGTTTGGGGGCTTTCTATTATCTTTGGGGTTCTGCTCCGGGGCAGATAGCTTTCCTATTTCTATCTTTAGGTGTAGTTAGTTTCTCAGGCTGTGACGAGGCGTCTGGGACCATCGTGGGAGCGCTCCACGGCTGCCTCTAGTTGTGGTGGTTAGTCAGGGTACTGCAATCTCATAGATTCCAACTGCTCTGGTGTATTTCCTTTTTTACCTGCACTCCTCAGCTACCGTAACTTAACAGTATCACCGGCCATAAAAATTGTATGGTACTCACAGAAGGGAAAAAATATTTTGAAGGAAGAAAAGTTGTCAGAGATATTTTTCTGTTTGTTGCATTTTTTTTTTTTTTTTTCCCTCTGTATCTCTGGGTGCTGGGGAGGATCTTTTCTCCCAATGGAGTTTGCACAGTTGTCTGGCCGTGTGGATCAGCTTGCCACTGAGGTTCGGAGTATTGCTGCATATCTTGCTAGGTTGCCTGTTGTGGAACCTAGGATCCCCATGCCAGATTTGTTTTCAGGGGATCGAGCTAAGTTTCAGAATTTCAAAAATAATTGTAAATTGTTTCTTGCCTTAAAATCTAAGTCCTCAGGAAACGCAGCGCAGCAGGTTCAAATTGTCATCTCTCTCCTGCGCGGCGATCCTCAGGATTGGGCTTTTTCCCTCACACCTGGGGATCCTGTTTTGAGTGATGTTGATGCATTTTTTCAGGCTTTGGGGTTATTGTACGATGAGCCTAATGTCACTGATCAAGCTGAAAAAGCCTTGTTGGCATTAAATCAGGGGCTTGATGACGCTGAGTTATACTGTCAGAGATTCCGTAGGTGGGCAGTCCTGACCAAATGGAATGACGACGCTTTGGCGGCCCTTTTCCGGAAGGGTCTGTCGGATAATGTAAAGGATGTTATGGTGGGATTCCCTGTCCCCTCTGGTCTCAATGATTCTATGTCATTAGCGATTCAAATTGACAGACGTTTGCGTGAGCGGAGAAGTATGCGTGGAGTGGTGTTGCCTTGTGAGCCAGCTGCTGAGCCCATGCAGTGTGATGGAGTGGTGTCTGGGGCACAGCGTCATGAGTTTCGAAAGCGCAATGGGTTATGTTTCTACTGTGGTGATGCCTCTCATGCTATTTCAGTCTGCCCTAAGCGGGGAAGACGTTTTGCACGCTCAGTTGTCTTGGGTAGTGTTCAGACTAAGTTTTTATTAACTGTCACTCTGATATGCTCTCTGTCCTCATTTTCTGCTCAGGCTTTCGTTGATTCTGGAGCAGCTATTAACCTGATGGATTATGATTTTGCTAAACGTTGTGGATTTCCCTTGATACCCCTACAGAAGTCTATTCCCCTACTGGGGATCGATTCTACCCCTTTGGCTGAGAATAAACCCCAGTTTTCTACTCAGGTGATAATGAGGGTTGAACCTGATCACCAGGAGTGCTGCAAATTTTTGGTTCTATATAATCTGCATGACATTATCGTGCTGGGTTTCCCTTGGTTACAGTCTCATAATCCTGTTTTGGATTGGAAATCTGTGTCTGTAACCAGTTGGGGCTGCCAATGTGTTAATACCAACACTCCTGTTTTTTCTGCCTCCCCCCAGGCTGAGGATGTTCCTGACTTTGTGTTTGATTTTTCTGATGTGTTTAGCGAAAGTAAATCTGCATCCTTACCTCCCCATAGGAGCTATGACTGCGCTATTGAATTAGTGCCAGGTAGTAAATTCCCTAAGGGTCGCCTTTTTAACTTGTCTGTACCTGAACATGACGCTATGCGGTCTTATATCAAGGAATCATTGGAGAAGGGTCATATCAGACCATCCTCTTCACCCTTAGGTGCCGGTTTTTTCTTTGTGGCCAAAAAAGATGGTTCATTAAGGCCGTGTATTGATTATCGTCTCTTGAACAATATTACTGTGAAATATCAATACCCGTTACCCTTGATTTCTGACCTGTTTTCCAGGGTGAAAAACGCTACTTGGTTTACCAAGCTTGACCTCAGGGGGGCGTATAACCTTATTCGCATTAAGCACGGGGATGAATGGAAGACGGCATTTAACACCCCTGAAGGGCATTTTGAGTACCTTGTGATGCCCTTTGGGCTCACTAATGCTCCTTCCGTCTTCCAGTCCTTCATGAATGACATTTTCAGGGATTTTGTGGACAAGTTTCTGATTGTTTATTTGGATGATATCTTGATTTTTTCTAATGACTGGGACTCTCATGTGAAACATGTTCGAACTGTATTCCAGATTTTGAGAGAGAATGCTCTGTATGTGAAGGGATCAAAGTGTCTTTTTGGCGTACAGAAGATCTCATTTCTGGGATTCATTTTGTCCCCATCTGTTATTGAAATGGACCCGGTCAAGGTTCAGGCCATCTGTGATTGGGTCCAACCTACTTCATTAAAGGCTCTTCAGAGATTTTTGGGTTTTGCCAATTTTTATCGTAAATTTATTGGTAATTTCTCTGTTATTGTTAAACCATTAACTGATTTGACCAGAAAGGGTTCTGATGTGGTGAATTGGCCTCCTGAGGCAGTCTCTGCGTTTCAGGAACTTAAGCAGAGATTCACTTCTGCTCCTGTTCTACGGCAGCCTGATGTTTCTCTGCCATTTCAGGTGGAGGTTGATGCCTCTGAAATTGGGGCAGGTGCCGTTTTGTCCCAAAAAGATCCAGAGACCACTAAAAGTAACCCTTGTGCCTTTTTCTCTCGAAAATTTTCTCCTACTGAACGTAATTATGACGTGGGTAATCGGGAGTTATTGGCCATGAAGTGGGCTTTTGAAGAGTGGAGACATTGGCTGGAGGGAGCCAAACATCAGGTGGTGGTCCTTACGGACCATAAGAATCTGGTCTATCTGGAATCTGCCAAGCGACTCAATCCTAGACAGGCCAGGTGGGCCTTGTTTTTCACACGTTTTAATTTTGTGGTTTCCTTTCTTCCTGGCACTAAGAATGTTAAGGCGGATGCCCTCTCGAGGAGTTTCCTTGCGGACTCTCCTGAGCTATCTGATCCCTCTGTTATTTTGAAGGAGGGTGTAGTTCTTTCCGCCATCTCGCCTAATTTGAGACTTGCTCTGGAGGGGTGTCAGGAGGATAGGCCCGAGCGCTGCCCTGTTGGAAAATTGTTTGTCCCGGACCAATGGAAAAAGAGTGTGATGTCTGAGATTCATTGTTCCGCATTGGCTGGGCATCCCGGAATTTTTGGTACCAGAGACTTGGTTAATCGGTCCTTTTGGTGGCCTACCTTGTCTCGCGATGTCAGGGAATTTGTGCAGTCCTGCGGGACTTGCTCTCGCTCCAAGCCTTGCTCTCGCTCTAGTGGTTTGTTGATGCCATTGCCTGTGCCAAGAGACCATGGACCCATATCTCTATGGATTTCATTTCCGATCTTCCTGTTTCTCAGAGAATGACCACCATCTGGGTAATTTGTGATAGGTTTTCCAAAATGATACATCTTGTGCCATTACCTAAGTTGCCTTCCTCCTCTGAATTGGTGCCGTTGTTCCTTCAGCACGTGGTTCGTTTACACGGCATTCCTGAGAACATTGTGTCTGACAGAGGAGTCCAGTTTGTTTCCAGATTTTGGAGGACTTTTTGTTCTAAACTGGGTGTTCAATTGTCTTTCTCCTCGGCATTTCATCCTCAGACCAATGGTCAAACTGAGAGAACAAACCAGACATTGGAGACTTATCTAAGATGCTTTGTGTCTGCTGATCAGGATGACTGGGTTCTTTTTTGCCTTTGGCTGAGTTTGCTCTTAATAATAGGGCTAGCTCTGCCACTTTGATGTCTCCGTTTTTCTGTAATTCTGGGTTTCACCCTCGATTTTCTTCAGGACAGACGGAGGCTTCTGTCTGTCCAGGTGTTGACTCTGTTGTTGAGCGTATGCAGCAGATTTGGGACCAGGTAGTGGAGAGGTTGTCCCTCTCTCAGGAGAAGGCCCAGCGGTTTGCTAACCGGCATAGGACTGATGGTCCTCGGTTTAAAGTGGGGGACTTGGTCTGGTTGTCCTCAAAGAATATTCCTATGAGAGTAGCATCTCCTAAATTTAAGCCTAGGTTCATTGGACCTTATAAGATCATGGAGATTATTAATCCTGTTTCTTTTCGTTTGCTTCTTCCAGGGACATTTAAGATCCATAACGTGTTCCACAAGTCCTTGTTGAAGAGGTTTGTTGAGCCAGTGGTTCCTGCTGCTGTGCCTCCTGACCCTGTTTTGGTTGAGGGCAATCTGGAGTATGTGGTTGAGAAAATATTGGATTCTCGTTTTTCTAGACGAAGACTCCAGTATTTGGTTAAATGGAGAGGTTATGGTCAGGAAGATAATTCTTGGGTGTTTGCTTCGGACATCCATGCTAGGAGACTTATCCGTGCTTATCATAGAACTCATCCTGACCGACCTGGTTGCTCAAATGAGGGTTCGGTGACCCCTCCTCAAGGGGGGGGTACTGTTGTGAATGGGTTTGAGATGAGTTCTGAGCAGAGGCTCCCTCTGGTGGTTACAAGCGGTACTAGTGAGGATTGGGAATCAGGTGTTACTGATTGGTCTTATTTAAGGGAATCATTTTCCCATCAGGGTTGCCGGTGATCAATTGTTCTGGTCTGAATCCTTCTTTCCAGTTTCCCTTGTAGCCTGCTGTGTCGTGTCTGCATCTCCTGCTATCAGATAAGACAATTTCTTATTTTGTGTTTTTGCTATATTTTTGCATTTTGTCCTGCACTTCTGTGGGGGCCTTTTGGGTCCCCTCCGGGGGCTTTTGCCCTCTCAGTTTAGTCCAGCCACTGTGTTTTGTACTTTTGCTTTTTGCAGTTTTTTCAGTGGCTGCTGTTTTTGTTACACCAGAGAACTAATTTAGGTGGTAGAGGTCGTGTGATCTCAGGTGATTTTGAAATTAGTAGAGTTGGTGTTTTTCAGGGTTTTCTGGGATTGCAGTAAGTGCCCTTCCTGTCCTTTTCTATTTAGATAGTTTGGGCCCCAGCGTTTGCTCATACTATTTTCTTTCTGTGTCAGTATTTCCTCTTGTCTAACCGCCATTACATGTTTGGGGGCTTTCTATTATCTTTGGGGTTCTGCTCCGGGGCAGATAGCTTTCCTATTTCTATCTTTAGGTGTAGTTAGTTTCTCAGGCTGTGACGAGGCGTCTGGGACCATCGTGGGAGCGCTCCACGGCTGCCTCTAGTTGTGGTGGTTAGTCAGGGTACTGCAATCTCATAGATTCCAACTGCTCTGGTGTATTTCCTTTTTTACCTGCACTCCTCAGCTACCGTAACATAACAGTACTTACTGCAATCCCAGAAAACTCTGAAAAGCACCAACTCTACTAATTTCAAAAAAACACCTGAGATCACACGACCTCTACCACCTAAATTAGTTCTCTGGTGTAACAAAATCAAAACAGCAGCCACTGAAAAAACTGGAAAAAGCAAAAGTACAAACATCAGTGGCTGAACTAAACTGAGAGGGCAAAAGCCCCCGGAGGGGACCCTGAAGGCCCCCACAGAAGTGCAGGACAAAATGCAAAAATCAAGCACAAAAACGAAAAGAAGAAAATGTCTTATCTGTTAGCAGGAGATGCAGACACGACACAGCAGGCTAAAAGGGAAACAGGAATCAAGGATAGAGACCAGAAAAATTGATCACCGGCAACCCTGATGGGAAGGTGACTCCCTTATATAAGACCAGTCAGTAACACCTGATTCCCAATCCTCACAATCTTCACAATCTTCACTGGACAGACCAGCACCGCTTGTAACCACCAGAGGGAGCCTCTGCTCAGAACTCATCCCAAGCCCACTCACAACAGTACCCCCCCCTTGAGGAGGGGTCACCGAACCCTCATTTGAGCAACCAGGTCGGTCAGGATGAGTTCTATGGTACACACGGATGAGTCTCCTAGCATGGATGTCCGAAGCAAACACCCAAGAATTGTCTTCCTGACCATAACCTCTCCACTTAACCAAATACTGGAGTTTCCGTCTAGAAAAACGAGAATCTAATATTTTCTCAACCACATACTCCAGATTGCCCTCAAGCAAAACAGGGTCAAGAGGCACAGCAGCAGGAACCACTGGCTCAACAAACCTCTTCAACAAGGACTTGTGGAACACGTTATGGATCTTAAATGTCCCTGGAAGAAGCAAACGAAAAGAAACAGGATTAAGAATCTCCATGATCTTATAAGGTCCAATGAACCTAGGCTTAAATTTAGGAGATGCTACTCTCATAGGAATATTTTTTGAGGACAACCAGACCAAGTCCCCTACTTTAAACCGAGGACCACAGGCCTATGCCGGTTAGCAAACCGCTGGGCCCTCTCCTGAGAGAGGGACAACCTCTCCACTACCTGGTCCCAAATCTGTTGCATACGCTCCACAACAGAGTCAACACCTGGACAGACAGAAGCCTCCGTCTGTCCTGAAGAAAATCGAGGGTGAAACCCAGAATTACAGAAAAACGGAGACATCAAAGTGGCAGAGCTAGCCCTATTATTAAGAGCAAACTCAGCCAAAGGCAAAAAAGAGACCCAGTCATCCTGATCAGCAGACACAAAGCATCTTAGATAAGTCTCCAATGTCTGGTTTGTTCTCTCAGTTTGACCATTGGTCTGAGGATGAAATGCCGAGGAGAAAGACAATTGAACACCCAGTTTAGAACAAAAAGTCCTCCAAAATCTGGAAACAAACTGGACTCCTCTGTCAGACACTATGTTCTCAGGAATGCCGTGTAAACGAACCACGTGCTGAAGGAACAACGGCACCAATTCAGAGGAGGAAGGCAACTTAGGTAATGGCACAAGATGTATCATCTTGGAAAACCTATCACAAATCACCCAGATGGCGGTCATTCTCTGAGAAACAGGAAGGTCGGAAATGAAATCCATAGAGATATGGGTCCATGGTCTCTTGGGCACAGGCAATGGCATCAACAAACCACTAGAGCGAGAGCAAGGCTTGAAGCGAGAGCAAGTCCCGCAGGACTGCACAAATTCCCTGACATCACGAGACAAGGTAGGCCACCAAAAGGACCGACTAACCAAGTCTCTGGTACCAAAAATTCCAGGATGCCCAGCCAACGCGGAACAATGAATCTCAGATATCACACTCTTTTTCCACTGGTCCGGGACAAACAATTTTCCAACAGGGCAGCGCTCGGGCCTATCCTCCTGACACCCCTCCAGAGCAAGTCTCAAATTAGGTGAGATGGCGGAAAGAACTACACCCTCTTTCAAAATAACAGAAGGATCAGATAACTCAGGAGAGTCCGCAAGGAAGCTCCTCGAGAGGGCATCCGCCTTAACATTCTTAGTGCCAGGAAGAAAGGAAACCACAAAATTAAAACGTGTGAAAAACAAGGCCCACCTGGCCTGTCTAGGATTGAGTCGCTTGGCAGATTCCAGATAAACCAGATTCTTATGGTCAGTAAGGACCACCACCTGATGTTTGGCTCCCTCCAGCCAATGTCTCCACTCTTCAAAAGCCCACTTCATGGCCAATAACTCCCGATTACCCACGTCATAATTACGTTCAGTAGGAGAAAATTTTCGAGAGAAAAAGGCACAAGGGTTACTTTTAGAGGTCTCTGGATCTTTTTGGGACAAAACGGCACCTGCCCCAATTTCAGAGGCATCAACCTCCACCTGAAATGGCAGAGAAACATCAGGCTGCCGTAGAACAGGAGCAGAAGTGAATCTCTGCTTAAGTTCCTGAAATGCAGAGACTGCCTCAGGAGGCCAATTTACCACATCAGAACCCTTTTTGGTCAAATCAGTTAATGGTTTAACAATAACGAGAAATTACCAATAAATTTACGATAAAAATTGGCAAAACCCAAAAATTTTTGAAGAGCCTTTAATGAAGTAGGTTGGACCCAATCACAGATGGCCTGAACCTTGACCGGGTCCATTTCAATAACAGATGGGGACAAAATGAATCCCAGAAATGAGATCCTCTGTACGCCAAAAAGACACTTTGATCCCTTCACATACAGAGCATTCTCTCTCAAAATCTGGAATACAGTTCGAACATGTTTCACATGAGAGTCCCAGTCATTAGAAAAAATCAAGATATCATCCAAATAAACAATCAGAAATTTATCCACAAAATCCCTGAAAATGTCATTCATGAAGGACTGGAAGACAGAAGGAGCATTAGTGAGCCCAAAGGGCATCACAAGGTACTCAAAATGCCCCTCCGGGGTATTGAATGCCGTCTTCCATTCATCCCCGTGCTTAATGCGAATAAGGTTATATGCCCCCCTGAGGTCAAGCTTGGTAAACCAAGTAGCGTTTTTGTCATGGGTGTATCGCCACAAGGATCGTCGCGATTACACACTCTGACTTCTCACAGCTGAGTTGCTGTTTCTTTGTGTTTGGTAATGAGGGAGTTAATTTTACCTAGCTCTTTGCTAAGACTAGGTCCAGCCTCGCCCGCTGCTTTTGATTATGTTCTAATTAGATTCCTTCATATACCTGCCAGTCTGCTTGTTAGATGCCGGTGAAAGCCTTTATGTAGTCTAGCAGACTGGATCGGTTCTGAGAATACTTAAGCTAAGAGCTCCTTAGTTGTTTTTACTCTTACAGCTTATAGTTTATCTCTGAGACCTTAGGTGTTCCTACTGTGTGTGAGTGTTGTATGTAAGACTTTATTTACTTTATTTCTTGTCTTTCTTGTATGTCTTTCTGTTCATTAACCGTTACCTGTTCATTCCCTTTGGTGGTAATCAGGGTCCTTCTTAGGACTAGATTACAGTTGGCAGGGATTGATAGGAGACAGGGTTTACGCTGGTGGCCTGGACCTCTGTACCTTTAACAGTACCTCCAGGTAGAGGGATTAGTTAGGACCCCAGTTTAGGGTCAGCATAGACCCCGGTCACCCTCTAGCCGGAGACAGCGTATAACGGATTCCGTATTGACCCACTGGACATTCTGTCAGGTAATTCTATGTTATCATATATCTATGCGCATGTTATATTGTATGTTGCCCTTTTGATATAGATTACTGTCATCACATATATATATCTGCTATACAGCGTGACATTTTCACCGGCCATACTAAAGATTCTCTCCAGCTGTCATGGATCCAGTATCCCAGCTGGCCCAGCAGTTGCAGGGGTTGTCCATGGAGTTTGCAGACATTAAGTCCAAGGTTTTGTCCCCCCGGAGCAAACCAGATCTGAACCTAAGGTTGCTCTCCGGGACAGGTTCACTGGTGGGCGGGACAAATTTTTTACTTTCCGGGAGGCATGTAAATTGTACTTTCGGCTGCGGCCTCGGTCATCTGGGAGTGAAGAGCAGAGGGTGGGAATTGTTATCTCGCTCTTACAAGGGGACCCTCAATCTTGGGCGTTCTCTATTCCTCCAGGCTCCCCAGATCTCCAGTCAGTGGATCGATTTTTTACTGCCCTGGGTCTGGTATATGATGATCCGGATCGAGTTTCCCTTGCTGAAACAAAGTTACGTAAAATACGGCAAGGAAATCGTCCAGCGGAGGAATATTCTTCTGAGTTCCGTAGATGGGCAACAGATACTCAGTGGAATGACCCAGCTCTTAGGAGCCAGTTTTGTCAAGGGTTGTCTGACAAATTAAAAGATGTGTTGGCTCAGTATGATTCTCCTCCATCACTGGAGGCTGCTATGGCCCTCGCTATTCGCATGGATAGACGAATTCGGGGAAGACGCGAGGTAACTCCGCCTCCCGTGATGACTCCACCTACTACTAAAGTCCCTTATACTGAGGTTCCCTGGTCTGTTCTGAGGAACCCATGCAGTTGGGAGGGACATCTTTTTGTAGGAGGGAATCGGCGGTGCACCGCAAGACTAGAAGGTGTTTCTTTTGCGGTAGAGAGGGACATTTTGTTGGGGGGTGTCCATCCCGGGCCTCTTTGAGCAAAGGAGTTAACCTGGGAGTGTGTATTTCGTCCCCAAATCCCTCTCAGTTTCTCGTGCCTGCGGAGGTGGTGATTGGTACTAGAACTGAGAGGATTTCTGTTTTTCTTGATAGTGGGTCCGGGGCTAATCTGGTGGACGCTCGGTTTGCCCAGGTGCATGGTATGCAACTGAGTGTATTGGCCAAACCGGTCCCTATAGTCTCTATTGATTCTAGACCTCTCGGTCAAGGTAGCTTGGTACAAGCTGTTCATAACATAGATCTTCGAGTAGGGGCAAGACATAAAGAGCAATTGTCTTGTTATGTGTTGGAGGGTCTACCTACTCCTATTGTGTTGGGACTTCCTTGGTTGGCTAAACATAACCCAGTGATTGATTGGCAATCCGGAAAGATAAGCCAGTGGGGTGAATTTTGCAGGAATAACTGCATGAGCACGGTCATCGGTGCGGTTGTGCCTAGGACTTTGTCTCCTTTTCTGGAGGACTTTGGGGAGATGTTCTCAGAGGAGGGGTGTAAAGAGTTACCTCCTCATCGCGCATATGACTGCTCAATAAAGTTGCTTCCTGATGCCTTATCTCGTACTTTCCAGGGGCCGGGAAGACAGATGATCCGATTCCTATTCCTCAGGAGGGAGTTGTAGTGTCAGCTGTATGCTCTGAGCTTGAGGGGGAGGTATTGGGGGCTCAGGGGGACGCCCCGGTGGGACTTCCAGGGAGACTGATAGTTCCAGATCGGTTAAGACTGAAGGTTACGGGGAACCGTTACAAACGGATGGCTGATAGGGGGAGAGTTTCTGGTCTAGATCTGAAGGTGAACGATCTAGTTTGGTTGTCTACCAGGAATATAAAACTTAAAGTTTCCTCCTGGAGGTTGGGTCCCAGATTCATCGGGCCGTACAGGATCAGTTCCATAATTAATCCTGTGGCATTTCGTCTGGACCTCCCTCCTACGTTTAAAATTCATAATGTGTTTCACAAGTCATTACTTAAAAAGTATGTGGCACCAGTCATACCGTCACCTCTACCTCCGCCTTCAGTGGTGGTCAATGATAACGTGGAATTTCATGGGTCGAAAATCATTGACTCACGTCTCAGTCGCCGATCCCTTCAGTACTTGGTTCATTGGAGGGGGTATGGTCCTGTGGAGAGGATGTGGGTCCCTGCGTCTGATGTTAACGCAGATCGATTGGTTCGGACCTTTCACACAACTCACCCGGGCAGACCTGGCCCTGAGGGTCCGGAGTCCCTCGTAGAGGGGGGGGTACTGTCATGGGTGTATCGCCACAAGGATCGTCGCGATTACACACTCTGACTTCTCACAGCTGAGTTGCTGTTTCTTTGTGTTTGGTAATGAGGGAGTTAATTTTACCTAGCTCTTTGCTAAGACTAGGTCCAGCCTCGCCCGGCTGCTTTTGATTATGTTCTAATTAGATTCCTTCATATACCTGCCAGTCTGCTTGTTAGATGCCGGTGAAAGCCTTTATGTAGTCTAGCAGACTGGATCGGTTCTGAAAATACTTAAGCTAAGAGCTCCTTAGTTGTTTTTACTCTTACAGCTTATAGTTTATCTCTGAGACCTTAGGTGTTCCTACTGTGTGTGAGTGTTGTATGTAAGACTTTATTTACTTTATTTCTTGTCTTTCTTGTATGTCTTTCTGTTCATTAACCGTTACCTGTTCATTCCCTTTGGTGGTAATCAGGGTCCTTCTTAGGACTAGATTACAGTTGGCAGGGATTGATAGGAGACAGGGTTTACGCTGGTGGCCTGGACCTCTGTACCTTTAACAGTACCTCCAGGTAGAGGGATTAGTTAGGACCCCAGTTTAGGGTCAGCATAGACCCCGGTCACCCTCTAGCCGGAGACAGCGTATAACGGATTCCGTATTGACCCACTGGACATTCTGTCAGGTAATTCTATGTTATCATATATCTATGCGCATGTTATATTGTATGTTGCCCTTTTGATATAGATTACTGTCATCACATATATATATCTGCTATACAGCGTGACAGTTTTTCACCCAGGAAAACAGGTCAGAAATCAAGGGTAAAGGGTATTGATATTTCACAGTAATATTGTTCAAAAGACGATAATCAATACACGGCCTTAATGAACCATCCTTTTTGGCCACAAAGAAAAAACCGGCACCTAAGGGTGAAGAGGATGGTCTGATATGACCCTTCTCCAATGACTCCTTGATATAAGACCGCATAGCGTCATGTTCAGGTACAGACAAGTTAAAAAGGCGACCTTTAGGGAATTTACTACCAGGCACTAATTCAATAGCGCAGTCATAGCTCCTATGGGGTGGCAAGGATGCAGATTTACTTTCGCTAAATACATCAGAAAAATCAATCAAAAAGTCAGGAACATCCTGAGCCTGGGGGGAGGCAGAAAAAACAGGAGTGTTGGTATTAACACATTGGCAGCCCCAACTGGTTACAGACACAGATTTCCAATCCAAAACAGGATTATGAGACTGTAACCAAGGGAAACCCAGTACGATAATATCATGCAGATTATACAGAACCAAAAATTTGCAGCACTCTTGATGATCAGGTTCAACCCTCATTATCACCTGAGTAGAGAACTGAGGTTTATTCTCAGCCAAAGGGGTAGAATCGATCCCCAGTAGGGGAATAGACTTCTGTAGGGGTATCAAGGGAAACCCACAACGTTTAGCAAAATCATAATCCATCAGGTTAATAGCTGCTCCAGAATCAACGAAAGCCTGAGCAGAAAATGAGGACAGAGAGCATATCAGAGTGACAGGTTAATAAAAACTTAGTCTGAACACTACCCAAGACAACTGAGCGTGCAAAACGTCTTCCCCGCTTAGGGCAGACTGAAATAGCATGAGAGGCATCACCACAGTAGAAACATAACCCCTTGCGCTTTAGAAACTCATGACGCTGTGCCCCAGACACCACTCTATCACACTGCATGGATTCAGAAGCAGGTTCACAAGGCAACACTATTCCACGCATACTTCTCCGCTCACGCAAACGTCTGTCAATTTGAATCGCTAATGACATAGAATCATTGAGACCAGAGGGGACAGGGAATCCCACCATAACATCCTTTACATTATCTGACAGACCCTTCCGAAAAAGGGCTGCCAAAGAGTCGTCATTCCATTTGGTCAGGACTGCCCACCTACGGAATCTCTGACAGAATAACTCAGCGTCATCAAGCCCCTGATTTAATGCCAACAAGGCTTTTTCAGCTTGATCAGTGACATTAGGCTCATCGTACAATAACCCCAAAGCCTGAAAAAATGCATCAACATCATTCAAAACAGGATCCCTAGGTGTCAGGGAAAAAGCCCAATCCTGAGGATCGCCGCGCAGGAGAGAGATGACAATTTGAACCTGCTGCGCTGCGTTCCCTGAGGACTTAGATTTTAAGGCAAAAAACAATTTACAATTATTTTTGAAATTCTGAAACTTAGCTCGATCCCCTAAAAACAAATCTGGCATGGGAATCCTAGGTTCCACAACAGGCAACCCAGCAAGATATGCAGCAATACTCTGAACCTCAGTGGCAAGCTGATCCACACGGCCAGACAACTGTGCAAACTCCATTGAGAGAAAAAATCCTCCCCAGCACCCAGAGATACAGAGGGAAAAAAAAATGCAACAAACAGAAAAATATCTGACAACTCTGACAACCGTTTTTTCTTTCACAAATTTTTTCCCTTCTGTGAGTACCATACAATTTTAAATTTTGGGCCGGTGATACTGTTATGTTTCGGTAGCTGAGGAGTGCAGGCAAAAAAGGCAATACACCAGAGCAGTTGGAATCTATGAGATTGCAGTACCCTGACTAACCACAACAACTAGAGGCAGCCGTGGAGCGTTCCTACGTTGGTCCTAAACGCCTCGTCACAGCCTGAGAAACTAACTACACCTAAAGATAGATATAGGAAAGCTATCTGCCCCGGAGCAGAACCCCAAAGATAATAGAAAGCCCCAAACATGTAATGGCGGTTAGACAAGAAGAAATACTGACACAGACAGAAAATAGTATGAGCAAACGTTGGGGCCCAAACTAACTAAATAGAAAAGGATAGGAAGGGTACTTACTGCAATCCCAGAAAACCCTGAAAAGCACCAACTCTACTAATTTCAAAAAAACACCTGAGATCACACGACCTCTACCAGCTAAATTAGTTCTCTGGTGTAACAAAATCAAAACAGCAGCCACTGAAAAAACTGGAAAAAGCAAAAGTACAAACATCAGTGGCTGAACTAAACTGAGAGGGCAAAAGCCCCCGGAGGGGACTCTGAAGGCCCCCACAGAAGTGCAGGACAAAATGCAAAAATCAAGCACAAAAACAAAAAGAAGAAAATGTCTTATCTGTTAGCAGGAGATGCAGACACGACACAGCAGGCTACAAGGGAAACAGGAATCAAGGATAGAGACCAGAACAATTGATCACCGGCAACCCTGATGGGAAGGTGACTCCCTTATATAAGACCAGTCAGTAACACCTGATTCCCAATCCTCACAATCTTCACTGGACAGACCAGCACCGCTTGTAACCACCAGAGGGAGCCTCTGCTCAGAACTCATCCCAAGCCCACTCACAACAGCAACCGCTAAATATTCCAGCATATTTTCCATTCAAAAAGTCAAATGGTGCTCCTTCCCTTCTGAGCCCTGCCGTGCGCTCAAACAGTGGTTTATGACCACATATGAGGTATCTGTGTACTCAGGAGAAATTGACCAACAAATTTTAGGATCCAATTTATACTGTTGCCCATGTGAAAATGAAAAAACTGAGGCTAAAAGAAAATTTTTGTGAAAAAAAAGTACTTTCTTTTTTTACGGATCAATTTGTGAAGCACCTGGGGGTTCAAAGTGCTCACTATGCATCTAGATAAGTTCCTTAGGGGGTCTAGTTTCCAAAATGGGGTCACTTGTGGGGGAGCTCCAATGTTTAGGCACACAGGGACTCTCCAAATGCGACACGGCAACCGCTAAATATTCCAGCATATTTTCCATTCAAAAAGTCAAATGGTGCTCCTTCCCTTCTGAGCCCTGCTGTGCGCCCAAACAGTGGTTTATGACCACATATGAGGTATCTGTGTACTCAGGAGAAATTGCCCAACAAATTTTAGGATCCAATTTATACTGTTGCCCATGTAAAAATGAAAAAACTGAGGCTAAAAGAAAATTTTTGTGAAAAAAAAGTACTTTATTTTTTTTACGGATCAATTTGTGAAGCACCTGGGAGTTCAAAGTGCTCACTATGCATCTATATAAGTTCCTTAGGGGGTCTAGTTTCCAAAATGGGGTCACTTGTGGGGAGCTCCAATGTTTAGGCACACAGGGACTCTCCAAATGCGACATGGCAACCGCTAAATATTCCAGCATATATTCCATTCAAAAAGTCAAATGGTGCTCCTTCCCTTCTGAGCCCTGCCGTGCGCCCAAACAGTGGTTTATGACCACATATGATGTATCTGTGTACTCAGGAGAAATTGCCCAACAAATTTTAGGATCCATTTTATCCTGTTGCCCATGTAAAAATGAAAAAATTGATGCTAAAAGAAAATTTTTGTTGGAAAAATTAAAATGTCCATTTTTTCCTTCCACGTTGCTTTAGTTCCTGTGAAGCACCTGAAGGGTTAATAATCTTCTTGAATGTAGTTTGAGTAGCTTGAGGGGTGCAGGTTTTATAATGGTGTCACTTTTGGGTATTTTCTGCCATATAGACCCTCAAAGTGACTTCAAATGTGAGGTGGTCCCTAAAAAAAATGGTTTTGTAAATTTTGCTGTAAAAATGAGAAATTGCTGGTCAAATTTTAACCCTTATAACTTCCTAACAAAAAAAATGTTGTTCCCAAAATTGTGCTGATGTAAAGTAGACATGTGGGAAATGTTATTTATTAACTATTTGGTGTCACATAACTCTCTGGTTTAACAGAATAAAAATTAAAAATTTGAAAATTACAAAATTTTCAACATTTTCGCCAAATTTCCATTTTTTTCACAAATAAACGCAAAAATTATCGACCTAAATTTACCACTAACATGAAGCCCAATATGTCACGAAAAAAAAGTCTCAGAATCGCTAGGATCCGTTGAAGCGTTCCTGAGTTATTACCTCATAAAGGGACACTGGTCAGAATTGCAAAATATGGCAAGGTCTTTAAGGTCAAAATAGGCTGGGTCATGAAGGGGTTAATAACTGTGCTTGAGGTTATTCAAATAGTAAAAAAAAAAATTTAAATGGCGTCCTAAGCAGTAGCAGCTATTGGTGTATATAGAGGTGATTTGATAGCTGCTATTGGCCGAAGATTTTCTATTGGGTTCAGGTCTGGAGACTGGCTAGGCAACTCCAGGACAGAGCCTTGAAATGCTTCTTATTGAGCCACCTCTTAGTTGCCCTGTTTGTGTGTTTCAGGTAATTTTCATGCTGGAAGACCCAACCACAACCCATCTTCAATGCTCTTACCGAGGGAAGAAGGCTGTTGGCCAAAATCTCACGATACATGACCCCATCAGTCCTCCCTTCAATATTGTGCAGTCTTCCTGTCACCTTTGCAGAAAAGCAAGCCCAAAGTATGATGTTTCCCCCACCGTGCTTCACGGTAGGGTCGGTGTTCTTGGGGTTATACTCATCCTTCTTGTCTTTCTCCAAATATGGCGAGTGGAGTTGATACCAAAAAGTTATATATTTGTCTCATCTGACCATACGACCTCCTCCCATGAATACTCTGGATCATCCAGATGGTCACTGGCAAACTTCAAACGTGCCTGCAAGCTTTTAATCCATGACGGGGTAGTCTGTTACGGATGGGAATGTTTGAGACAGTGATCCCAGCTCTCTTCAAGTAATTGATCAGATGCTCCAGTGTAGTTCTGGGCCGATTCCTCAACTTTCTCAGAATCATCCTTACCCCATGAGGCGAAATCTTGCATGGAGCCTCTTCCGTGGAAGATTGAGTCATCTTGTGTTTCTTCCATTTTCTAATAATTGTGACAATAGTTGTTGCCTTCTTACCAAACTGCTTACCTATTGTCCTGTAGCCCATCCCAGCCTTCTGCAGGTCTACAATTTTGTCCCTGGTGTCCTCAGACAGCTCTTTGGTCTTGGCCATGGTGGAGAGGTTGGAGTGTGATTGAGTGTGTGGACAGGTGTCTTTATACAGGTAACAAGTTCAAACCAGTGCAATTAATACAAGTAATTTGTGAAGAGTAGGAGGGATTCTTAAAAAAAAAAAAAAAAAATCATACAGGTCTGTGAGAGCCAGAATCCTTGCTGATTGGTAGATGATCAAATACTTATTTCATGAAATAAAATTCAATTTAATTATGTAAAAATCATATAATGTGATTTTATGGATTTTTTTTAGATTGTGTCTCTCACAGTTGAAGTGTACCTACGGTAAAAATTACAGACCTCTCCATTCTTTTTAGGTGGGAAAACTTGCAAAATTGGCAGTGTACCATATACGGTACTTATTTTCCCCACTGTGCCTCCTGAAAGTCTACTTATTACAATTGATATAGTTTATGTAGGCCATAATCAAAGTCATGTGACCAAAACGTTACCCCATTGTTCTACACAGACCTACCTGCTGATGCCGCTGAAATAAATCCTCATTTTCCTTTGAGTTTCGAGTGCCTTGGTTATCCTTCTCCGCTTCATGGTTAGATTTACCACAGAGCACTCAACTTATTTTAGCCGTCGTCTGCCAGCTATAATTCACGACTGTAGAGAAATACAGGCAGGCATTTATCTATCAGGCAACAATATCATGGAGGCCAAATCTGCTCTGCAATAGAACAATGATCACAAACATGCAGAACATACAGCCAAAGTCATTAACAACGATCTTCAGAGTAAAGAACAAGGCATCCTGGAAGTGATGATACGGCCCTCACAGAGCCCTGATCTGACCATCATCCAGTCAATCTGGGATTACATGAAGAGATAACAGCATTTGCACTAGCGACGCGCGCATAGATCTGTGATTGGTTCTCCAAGATGTTTGGAATGATAAAAATTACAGACCTCTCCATTCTTTGCCGACTTCCTATAAAAACTGTTTGCAAGTGTACCCTGAAGAATCTTTTGATGCTGTTTTGAAGACAAAAGCGGTCACCAAATATTGATGTGATTTAGATTTCATTTCTCTTCACTCACTTTGAATTTTGTTAATTGATAAAACATAAATTACTAACACTTCTAATTTTGGAAGCTTCTAAAGGTACTGTCACACTAAGCGAGATCGCTAAAGAATTCACCGATTTTATGACGCAGTAGCGATCTCGTTAGCGACGCAGCTGTGACATGTAGCAGCGATTTGGCCCCGCTGCGATGTCGCTGATCGCTCATGAACATTCTGAGCTGTTTTTTGGTCGTTGGTGTCCCGCTGGTGAGCCTGAATCGCTGAGTGTGACACCCTTTATGAACGACTTTACCAGCATCGCAGGTGGGACTAGGTTTTCCCAACGACCGCAGAGGTCGTTATACAGATCGCTGATCTCTGATGAGATCTTTGTGTTTGGAAGCTAACTAGCAACCATATAGAGATCGCACCAACGATCTTGCCAGGTCGTGTCGTTGTCGTGATCGCAAGTGCGATCGCTAAGTGTGACAGTGCCTGAACTCTGCAGAATTTTTTTCCACACCTGCCTAAAACTTTTGAACATTACTGAATATAGATATAAAACATCTTGAACACATGGAGGATATAAAGGTGTGTAAATTGGATTTTATTTGCTTTTCAAAAACAGATGTTTTTTAGAATTGTATACATTTCCTGTTCCATCACTTAATGTCCTAAATTACCTTCCATTTCTTATGCAATGTTTGACTTTACTTTGACTTTAGTGGTTCTGTTGGTGAATTGTCAATAAAAAGAACATGGCTACTTCCAAGTGTGATTCATCTGACGTTTAAGAAAATGTGATTTGTGTCATGACTCCTCTGCTCAGAGTGTCTGGGACTTGGTGATGGACAGCTCTGTCATCCTATCCTGTGCTGGAGAGTGCTGAGCTGTTAGTGATTTGATTGACAGCTCGGTTGACCTATCTGAGAGTGGAAGGTGCAGAGATTTGCACAGGTGCTCCCTGTTCTTGTTAATTGCCCTGCTATTTAGGTGAGGTGTCTGGCCCAGATCTCTGCCAATTAAAAGCTTGTACTAAGCTTGTGCTCTCTGGTGTGTGTTCGCCTGTACCCTGTGCTGTAAGTTCTGATATTCTGCTGCCGACCTTTGGACCATGTTCTGACTACCCGTTCGTTATTGCCCCTTTGCTTAGCCGCTATTTCTCTGGTATTCTGACCCTGGCATGTGACCTGTGTTACGCCTTTGTACTTTTCTTTGGGTTACTACGTGCTCTTTTGGTATTGACCCCAGAATGTCTGACTTTATTGACTCACGGCCTGTCCTTGGGTTGTAACTAGCGTCACAATTTGTGTGTAAAATGTTCTGGACATGAAAGTGACTTCCTATCTACAGTATATGGGTTCCCTGATGTGCAACAAGATTTGCTTTCTTCGTAAAATGATTACTACGTTCTGTACATCAAAATGTCTTTTCAACTATGTGAGTTCTCTGATGTGAGCGGAGATGAGATCTACTATAAAAACATTTCCCACATTCTGCACATGAAAATGGTTTCACCCCTGTGTGAATTATCTGATGTGAGCGAAGATCACATCTCCTATAAAAAAATTTCCCACATTCTGGACATGAAAATGGTTTCACCCCTGTGTGAATTATCTGATGTGAGCAAAGATGGGATCTATCCTGAAAACATTTCCCACATTCTGGACATGAATATGGTTTCTCCCCTGTGTGACTTCTCTGATGTTTAACAAGATCTCCTTTCTGTGTAAAACACTTCTCACATTCAGAACATGAAAATGGCTTCTCCCCAGTGTGAACTCTCTGATGTGTAACCAAATTTCCTTTCTGTGTAAAATATTTCCCACATTCTGCACATGAAAATGGCTTCTTACCTGTGTGAATTCTCTGATGTGAGCGAAGATCACATCTCCTATAAAAAAATTTCCCACATTCTGCACATGAAAATGGTTTCACCTCTGTGTGAATTATCTGATGTGAGCAAAGATGGGATCTATCATGAAAACATTTCCCACATTCTGGACATGAATATGGTTTCTCCCTGTGTGACTTCTCTGATGTTTAACAAGATCTCCTTTCTGTGTAAAACACTTCTCACATTCAGAACATGAAAATGGCTTCTCCCCAGTGTGAACTCTCTGATGTGCAACCAAATTTCCTTTCTGTGTAAAACATTTCCCACATTCTGCACATGAAAATGGCTTCTTCCCTGTGTGAATTCTCTTATGTATAACCAGGTGCGATTTGTTTCTAAAACATTTTCCACATTCTGGACATGAAAATGGTTTCTCCCCTGTGTGAGTTCTCTCATGTACAACAAGACTTGATTTATTAGTATAATTTTTCCCGCATTCTACACATGAATAAGTCTCCACCCCGGTGTGACGACTCTGATGCAAACTAAGATGTGATCTCTCATTAAAACATATCCCACATTCTGGACATGCAAATGGTTTCTTTCTTGTAGGAGTCCTTTGATATTCAACATCCCTTCTGTTATTTTTACTATGCTCTACAGTCTGTGATGAATCAGAAGACAGGACTTGAAAAGGATAAGTTGAAAGCTTTTTGATGTGAAGACTTGGAGGTGGATCCGGGATAATGATATGTTCTTTATATGAATCTGGTGTGACACCATGATCATCTGCTTTAAATTGTGAAAATAACAGATGTTCTTCTGAGCTTCTGCTAAAGCCATCTGCAAAGAATAATATAATATTTTTACAATATTAGATATTTTTAAGCATTTCTATGGAAGCACTTCTAAACATATTGTGGTAAAAATCAATTGAGTTAGAAAAACCTGACAACAGTAGATGTCAAAGAAGGGACTAGTAGATTATGATGTTTGGTAACCATATTGAGATCTTTCAATGTTTTACTTCTCTGAAGCTTTTTCATAGGATTATGTTTCTTTGTGCAGGTCACCAACCTTTCCTAGTAAAACGCCTAGTAAAGAACCATAAAGAAGCCTGTAAAGCAGTAATATTTAAGGGGTCGTCCACTACAAGGACAACCCCATCTCATTCTCTATGTTTCCCGTGCCGGCATTGCTCCAGCAGTGTTGGCACTCACAGTCCCCAGACTCACGTGAAGTTGTCATGACAAGTGAAGTCTGCACCCAATTAGTGCCAGCATCGCTGTCCCTGCCTTTAGACATATAAGTAATCAAAAGCTGAAGCTGGCCCCTCACTTCCTCTAGATTACTTATACGTCTGAAGGCGAGGACAATGATGCCAACTCTGATTGGGCACAAAGCTAACGCATCATAACATCCTCGCATGAGCCTCAAGAATGCGAGGACTTCTGGAACAGCGCAGGCAAGGGAAGTGAGTATAAGGTTTTTTATTATAACAGGGCCAAACATGCAGAATAATAAGTGTTTATCCAAGTGGTGGACAATCTCTTTATGCGTCCACTGCATACACTCCATAACAGCCACATGCACTCTGAGGGCACATGTCTTGGAGTAAGTGCAGTGCTTTAGTATCAGATAGATTTTTGTATTTTTTTTAATTAAAGAGAGAAAGTTAAGTGTTTGCGGTTTGGTTTTGACCTGGTTGTTACACACGTGGTTAAAATTGTTGGTACCCCTTGTTTAATGACAGAAAAACAATGGTGACAGAAATAACTTGAATCTGACAAAAGTAATAATAAATCAAAAATCTATGAAAATGAACAAATGAAAGTCAGACATTGCTTTTCAACCATGCTTCCACAGAACTTTTAAAAAAATTAAACTCATGAAATAGACCTGGACAGAAATGATGGTACCCTTAACTTAAGTGTCCACTTAAAACTTTGGCCCAGCTCAGTGACTTAACTCTAAAAGGTATGCTCAAAAATGTAACAGTATTGAATAGCGTTCCTCAGGAGCCGATAAGTTTCCATATTTTACAATGAATCTTTTGTATAGAGTGATGCTAGGGGTGAGGTGATAGAGGAGATACTGATGCCTGGGTTATAAAGACACAGGGTGTCAGATATGGCTCATACCCATGTCTTGGGTGGTCATCTAGGAGTAGATAAAACCCAAGAGCGGATCCTCCAGAGGTTTTACTGGCCTTGGTCTCACAGAAAAATTCTGGCCTATTGTTGATCTTGTCCCACATGCCAGCTGACCTCTCCGGTGGCCCACTCCTCCAGTCCTTTAGTTCCGTTGCCCATTATTGAGGTCCCGTTCAAGTGTATACTGATGAATTTGTTATGATCTAAGTAAAGTCCACTAGAGAGCATCAGAAACTCCTCCCTAAAGTGTATTGCTCGGGAGTTGTTCCATGAATATTTTGCAGCTCCAAACTTCAGTGTACCATACGCAGATGAATTCCAGGTAGAAAGGTTTATCAAAACCTTAAAGGTACTGCTAATGAAGCTGGTAGTAAAGGATGGTCGAGATTGGGAATGTCTTGAGCCCAATCTTTTGCTCTTACATATGGTTCTGCGATTTGAGCTACTGCATGGCCAACACCTCCGCGGGCTCTAGGATGTAGCAAAAGAGACAATGGAAACTGAAACCAAACCATATAAAAGTGTAATAGAACATGTGGCCAAGCTGCAGGAGAGGTTTGCCCAAGTGATGACAGTTGTGAAAAAACATCTCCTCAGAGCACACAATAAGTCGGCTCAACTGAGACAGTTCAAGACTTGAGATTGAGTAGTTATGTTAGTGCCCAAAGTGGAGAGCCAGTTTCTGGCCAAGTGGCAGAGATCAATTACAAAATACGCCAGCCAGAGAAAACAAAGTAGTTCCAAGTATATCATACCAAACCCTGGCAGGATAGGGTACCTCTATCTACTCCATGTTTGGGGGCAAAATCAGAAGCCAACACTGAAGATGTCAAGATGGTGGAGACTTTGTCCCCTGCTCAGAAACAGCAGTGCCACAAGTTGTTACACCAAAATAGAGACATATCGGAGTTCCTGGGTCTCACTTGGGTCATTGAGCATGAGGTTCTCATTGAGGTTCACGTTTGGATTAACTTGAAGCCCTACAGAATGTGCCTGGAGTTGTGTGTCATTCATCATCCGGTTCCAAGGGCATTGTCACCAATGAAGCAGTCATAAGCGTGTAATGTGGCCAAAGGACGTCCGCTTCTCTGCCTCTTCTAGTCTCTCTATATCTCTGTTGCTACCTGCTGATGACACTATGTGACACTCTAAGCTCAGTGGCCACTTCCGTATGAGAATACCCTGCTTGAAGCCTTACAATGGCAGGATACTGTTGATCAATTGTTAAGTGCCGTCTTGGACTCATGATGTCAATGTTAACAGCATGATGTGGAGCACTTTAATGCAAATTCTAATTGAACCCCAAAATGTATTGGCCAATTCATGGATCAAAAATCTGTACTGAATTTTGCCATTAAGCTCCTTGTTAGAGAACAGAAAGTTGTGCAAAAAGTACTGAAACATTGAAAGTTAGACATGTGCATTCAAAAGTGTAGAGGAGTCACATTAAGTTCACCTGAAAAGGTTAGAGTGCGTTCTATGTTCATCGTGAAATTTTGCTTAACTTTTTGTGAGTAGTGTTTATGCGACCCGCTTTATTTTTTGGGGTGCTGTGATCAGTGCGGCAAACTCTGCAGTAGCCGACACAGCGTTAGGATGTCGACATGAACGTTTGACAAGATGAAGAAGAAAAAGGTTGTGTAATCAGATGAGAAGTTAGCGGTAACTTACTAAATGTAAATAATTATTCTCTATAATAGGACTGTATAGGGGTACGTTTACACAGACCAACCAGCAGAACAAAACGACCAAACAGAAACCATTAGCTATTGGCAGTCATTTACTGTTGTCTGTCTGCTTAAACAAGCTATTAAAAGGGTGGTCTGAAACTGCTTTTTATTTTCAACTATTTAAGGTCATAATCTAATCTTTTTTTCTAATATATAGACATCCCTTATCCTTCTCTCACTACGCTATCTGCTTTTTTTTTCCTACTACGTCCTCTTTGATGACGATTTGTTTGAGAATCCTAGTACATGCTGAAATTCTCAAACAAAGCCTTATCAGGGGGCAGAGGCTGTGGTCCTCTGCCACCTCCATGAATCAAACATCAGTGACCTCCATTTCAGGGGCGGGGCTAGTCCCGGCTTTACTGAGCAAGTGTCAGTTTTAAATTCCTAAGCATGTGCAGTAGAGTCCCGTCATTGTGCATAGTTCTTCTCAGTGCACACTGACAATGTGCTCTCTCACCAGCTCTGATCAGAAGTGATGAGGCAGTAACAGAGCCCACTGTCATTGCACAGAGATAAGCATAGTAACATACAGTAGTTAGCAAGGCCGCAAAAAGACATTTGTCCATCCAGTTCAGCCTATATTCCGTCAGATTAAATCCCCAGATCTACATCCTGCTAAAGAACCTAATAACTGTAAGACACAATATTGTTACGCTCCAGGAAGACATCCAGGCCTCTCTTGAACCCCTCGACTGAGTTCGCCATCACCACCTCCTCAGGCAAGGAATTCCATTTTCTCACTGCCCTAACAGTAAAGAATCCTCTTCTATGTTGGTGGAAAAACCTTCTCTCCTCCAGACGCAGAGAATGCCCCCTTGTGACCGTCACCTTCCTTGGTATAAACAGATCCTCCGAGAGATATTTGTATTGTCCCCTTATATACTTCTACATGGTTATTAGATCGCCCCTCAGTCGTCTTTTTTCTAGACTAAATAATCCTAATTTTGTTAATCTCTCTGGGTATTGTAGTTCCCCCATCCCCTTTATTAATTTTGTTGCGCTACTTTGTACTCGTTCTAGTTCCATTATATCCTTCCTGAGCACCGGTGCCCAAAACTGTACACAGTACTCCATGTGTGGTCTAACCAGGATTTGTACAGAGGCAATATAAGCACTTCCACCACAAGTGACTTGTGGGGGGACGGCGCTGGTCTCTACTTGGTCGTTTTCGCCTTACAATGTGCACTAACCATGCGCTCCCTTGTCAGTCTCAGTCATTTTACAGTGGGCATGGAAAATATTCAGACCCCTTTAAATTTTTCACTCTTTGTTTCATTGCAGCCATTTAAGGATTATTGAGGCCACTGTGTTCTTAGGAACCTTGAGAACTGCAGAAATTCTTTTGTAACCTTGGCAAGACCTGTGCCCTGCCACATTTCTGTCTCTGAGCTCCTTGGCCAGTTCCTTTGACCTCATGATTCTCATTTGGTCTGACATGCACTGTGAGCTGTGAGGTCTTATATAGACAGGTGTGTGCCTTTACAAATCAAGTCCTGTCAGTTTAATTAAACACAGCTGGACTCCAATGTAGGAGTAGAACCATGTCAAGGAGGATCACAAGGAAATGGACAGCATGTGACTTAAATATGAGCGTCTGAGCAAAGGGTCTGAATACTTATGACCATGTGATATTTCAGTTTTTCTTTTTGAATAAATTTGCAAAAATTTCTACATTTCTGTTTTTTTTTCAGTCAAGATGGGGTTCAGAGTGTACATTAATGAGAAAAAAAGAACTTTTTTGAATTTACCAAATGGATGCAATGAAAGAAAGAGTGAAAAATTTAAATGGGTCTGAATATTTTCCGTATCCACTGTACATTTGCAGATGTGCGCCAGAGCACCTGTGTGTTAACCACGTGATCTATCACGTGCTCTCAAGCGAATCATGTGCCATCACGTGATGCATTGGTTACTAAGGGATCACATCACCTCTAAACTGCCAAGGGCTCTAGCTACTCTTAATCCGTTCATCCTTCAGCCCCTGCCATTTCAAATTTACCCACTGAAAGTTTACCAATAAAAGTGTATTAATAACAATTTTTTCAAAAGCTGTGTAACACTCTCTAAAAAAATCAACACATAGTCGTAGCATCAAAATAATTTGTTACTTCTCTGCAGTTAGTGGTCCCTACTCACCTGTTCTGTTACCTTTAGGAATCTCCTCTTTACACTGCTCATCACCCCTCACATATGTCTCTGTAGTATTAATATGGGTCAGATCTTCACCCTGAAACAAGTATTGTGAAAGTCACAGACAGTTGGAGAAGTCACATCTATGATCAACTCTAATCCTGCCATCTCCACCGTTCTCACTACACAAGTATAAAACATATAATACTGGTGGATAAAACAAGACTGAACACAAGATCTTCACATCCGTCTACACATCATAGGGGAGATCTCATGACACCTTCTCTCCATCTACCTGATGATCCTGAGGAACATTGGGATCTTCTTGTTTACAGTCCTGTGGAAGAAGAGGATGGGGACATCTCTTCGGTGTTGTCCTCTTACTTGATAGAACTGGAGGAAACACAGGGACTGAATTCATTCTTTACATACAGATAATTATAGGCCATGTGTATTTAGTCCTGTCTTTTACCTGGTGATGTGAGGGGCTGGGGAACCTCCATCATGACGTTCTTGTACAGATCTTTGTGTCTTTCTAAATATTCCCACTCCTCCATGGAGAAATAGACGGCGACATCCTGACACCTTATAGGAACCTGACACATACAATGATACCATCATCATCCCGATCCCTTCATAGCATTACTGTATAATGTCCCAGCATTCCCAGCAGTGTCACCTCTCCAGTCAGCAGCTCAATCATCTTGTAAGTGAGTTCTAGGATCTTCTGGTCATTGATGTCATCATGTATTAGGGGGTGAGTTGAAGGCCCCCAGATTGGGCTCTGAGGTCTTTCCCATCCCTCAGACACAGGGTCCTGACAGCGCTCACTAGAAGTCTTCTTCACTACTGTGTAATCCTGGTTATGGAGAGACACATTAATAAATCTCACTACAGACATCTCCAGAGTCCTCACCTCTCCAGTTCTGTCCATCTTCCCATAGAGAAGAATGATGTAATGTGACATCATCAGAATCTCTCACCTCTCCAGTAAGCCGGAAGAGGATCTCTAGGGTGAGGTGTAATATCCTCTCCACTATCAAGTCCCTGTCCATATCCATCCTTGATGGGTTGATCAGGAAAATTCTGTTATATAGAAGATCTCTACTGAGGGGATCTTAAATTATAGGGACCTAAATGAAACAAAAAAATAAATAAATAATGAAATATAACGTTTAGATGTTAAATTCTCTTTTCTCGTATGGACTAGAATATGAGTGGAAATAGGTTATATAGATAACGTCTTCATGATACCAATCACTGGCTGTTGGTCACTTCTTCAGCCGCTGATTAGCTGCTGGGATCACACGTCCATCTGGACGCTGGCACGAGAGCCAAGCAGCGTTGTAATGGGACAGTCATGGAACGATTAATGAAAAAAGAAAAATAGATCCACAGCACCTCATAGCATCATAGGGTTAACTTTACCCACAATAGGAGCTCACATCAGGTCCAAGGAGTCCCTCTTGGAATACGTTCAAACATCACAAACAGAGCAGAGACAGCGCTTCACAGGTTGGTGGATTTTATATCTCCTTTATTCTGCCTTCTGTGGCAATGTTTCGACCACACAAGATCAAAGGGATGGAAAAAGATTGTGTGATCGAAACGTTACCACAGAAGTCAGAATAAAGGAGATATAAAATCCACCGACCGGTGAAGCGCTGTCTCTATTCTATATGGAATTATTAATGTCAGCAAACAGTTTTTATTATTATTTCAGCTGCAGATGGAAGGAAAGAGGCCACAGTATTCATTACTGATGGGTAGGCGGAGCCCCAGATCAGGATGTCACCTCAGATCAAAAGAGTGCTGACTGGCTGGCCCCTCCAGCTCGGGCTCCTCCTACTCAGCTCCAGTCTAAGATTTGAGGTCCAGAGGATGGTCGCTGCTAATGCAGCTCCTCAGAAGATTTTATTATTTTATATTCGGACAGGAGACTTGGATCACCAGTTGGTCTAGAGGTCTCAGGGGTACCAGCGCTGCTGTACCCCAACCTCTCCCTTGGCGGATCTGTATTTACTCAAAGTCCCTGCAGAATCCTTGCCGGCCCTGGGGGATGAGGAGAGCTTCCCTGGCGGGACGCAAACCACACGTGCGGTCACTGCGTTCTTCGCCCTGGGGGGAAGCATGGGCACAGCGCCAGAAACCCCTGAGGGTCCCTGTGGCGCCTTGGCTGGTGAGTACTCCACACAAAATTTTATTATTAATGTGTGAGTGCTTTAGCGTCTGATGGCAGCGCTATTACATGTATATCAGTATGCTTCAGCGCTGCGGTGACAGCGCTATTACATGTTTATCAGTGTATTTCACCAGCCTCTCCCTTGGCGGATCTGTATCTACATAATGGTCCCTGCAGAATCCTTGCCGGCCCTGAGGGATGAGGAGAGTTTTCCCTGGCGGGGGCGCAAACCACGCGCTGGGTCACTGCGCTTCCCGCCCTGGGGGGAAGCATGGGCACAGCGCCAGAAACCCTGAGGGTCCCTGTGGCGCCTTGGCTGGTGAGTACTCCACACAAATTTTTTATTATAATTATGTGTGAGTGCTTTAGCGTCTGAGTGAGCAGCGCTATTACTTGTATGTCAGTATGCTTCAGCGCTGCTGTGACAGCGCTACTACATGTATGTCAGTATGCTTCAGCGCTGCTGTGACAGCGCTGTTACAAGTAGATGTGGTGATTTTTTTGTCCGCAGGCAGATACCTGCAGGACAGAGAGGGAGCAGGAGCGGGGGAGTTCGCGCTCAATATTTGAGCTGGCGGGGGACGTGGCCTAACTATTCCCGGTCTTCTGAGCAGGAAGACGCGCGCTCTGGCGTTTCTCCTGCGACTCCCTCACTGTGGCGGCCATTACACAGGCTCCTGGGCTCCTCAGACCGCTCCTCTCCTCATAAGACACCACGGCCAGCTGGGTGAGTGCTGATTCCTCACCCCGCAGCGCAGCGATCGCTATCCTGCAGCTGCAGTCTCATTAGAGACATAAAAATTGGCTGGGGCTCACAAATATATATATTGTGGTGAGTTTGCAATATTAACCCCTCTGAGGGTTATTTCTACCAGCTAAATTTTTTGACTGAATACCGCTGGGGTAACCCTGCTTGGTGGAGCGTTAACCCTTCAGCGTTTAAAAAAAAAAAAAAAAACCGCATAGTTTTTGCTGGTATTACCGCTTTGACCTGCTCATACAGGTGAGACATGTCTGAACAGAGTTCAGATGCCGCGGACCATGTCCCAGTGCCATTACGGCAATCAGATACGCAGACCTCCACAGCGTCTAGCGCTGCGGTCGACAGCGGTGGAAAATTGGACGATATCGCTCGATCAATCAACAACTTGTCTGACCTTTTAGGTCAATATGTGTCTGCTAATTCCTCTCAGAGGAAGCGACGCAGGCCGTTACCGGCCTCTACACGGAGCGAGTCAGATATATCTGATATTGGGCAGAGTTCCCCTTTAAATTCGGATGGAGAAATATCCGATTCAGATGCGGACGAGCCGCAGGGGCGTTCCTCTATGGCGAAGCGTACGGAGGCATTAATTGAAGCCATGAGAGATATATTACAGTTACCGGAGGAGGTAACTAGTCGTCCTGGTAAATCAGCACGCATGTTCCAGGAGTCCCGTGCTTCGCGTACAAAATTGCCAGCTCTGGATGAGCTTAATAGTGTAATAGAGGAGGAACGTCTATGTCCAGATAAGCGTTTTCATGGAACGCATTTCTTTGATACACTTTATCCTTGCTCTGCGGAGTTAAAGGCTAATTGGACTTCTGCTCCTGAAGTGGATGTGTCTTTATCTCAGCTTAGTAAATCCTCACTACTCCCTATTAAGGGAAAAGCGAGCTTACAGGAGCCTTTGGATAGAAAAGCAGAATTGGCGGCAAAAGCAAGCTATGAGGCTGCGGGTCATGGATTCCGAGCGGTGCTAGGATCCATGTGTGCTGCTAGAGCTTCTCTAAGCTGGTTGGCACGTCTGAAGACGGAGTTGCAAAATGAATCTCCGTTATCTGAGATACGGGAAACTTGTGAATGGTTAGAAACGGCAGCCTGTTATATCTTTGATGCCGGTCTGGATACGGCATCTCTGCTGGCCAAAGCGCAAGCTTCAGCGGTCACAGTCAGAAGAGCTTTATGGCTCAGACAGTGGGCCGGGGACGCAGTTTCCAAACAAGGGTTGTTGGCCTTACCTTACAAGGGTGGCCATCTTTTTGGATCCGACCTCACAGAGCTGATTTCCAAGGCTAAGGCGAAGGAATCAGCATTACCACAGCGTAGGGCCATGGCCTCGGTGTCCAGTAAGCCTGGTGTCTATAGTGGTCGGCGGTCCTTTCGGGGCCGAGGACGATCTAGTCACTCCTCGTGGGGATCGGGTCGTCCTTCCTTCTCAGGAAAGAAATCCTCTCAGAAAACTCGTACTCCCTGGAAGCAGAGTTTCCGCCAGGACAAGCGGGAACTTGACAAGAAGCCCGCAAAGTCGGATTGACGCCAGGGGTCCACTCGAGGATTCTCGAGTGGGGGGTCGCCTGCTTCTTTTCAAGGAGACTTGGATGGCTCGCGTTCCAGATTCCTGGGTAACGCGGATAGTGTCGGCAGGCTATTTCATAGAGTTTGCTTCTCGACCCCCAAATGTTTTCTGTCAATCTCACGTTCCGTCGGAACCCGAGCTTGTTGTCGCTCTACAGCGAGAGGTCGAATCTCTGCTACAAAAGGGTGTAGTGATACCGGTTCCGTCAGAGGACCGAGGGAAAGGTTTTTATTCCAACCTTTTTATAGTTCCCAAAAAGGAGAACAAATTTCGCCCGATTCTGGATCTCAAGCGATTAAACCGGCATGTCCATGCCCGGAAATTTCGCATGGAGTCGCTTCGCTCCGTTGTGGCAGCTCTGTCACAGAACGATTTTCTGGTGTCAATCGACATTCGCGACGCCTATTTGCATATTCCCATCGGAAAGGCTCATCAGCGCTTTCTTCGATTTGCCATAGGTCAGAATCATTACCAGTTCGTGGCTCAGCGCCAAGGGTCTTTACAAAAATTCTGGCGCCCCTCATGGCAATCCTTCGAAGACAGGGGATTACGATTCTCCCTTATCTGGACGATCTTTTGATCGTGGCTTCCTCGGAGGAGGAGTCGTTGATGGCTCGGGATTTGTCTCTTCATTTTCTGAAGGACTTCGGTTGGCTGGTCAATTGGGAGAAGTCGTCCCTGGAACCATCGAGGACAATCCTCTTTTTGGGAATGCATCTCGACACGTTTCGGTCGGTAGTTTCCCTACCACCAGACAAACAGTCATGTCTTCTTCGACATGTACAGATTATGAAATCCTCAACGGCAATGTCCCTACGGAAGTGTATGCGTCTTCTGGGACTGATGGTGGCGTCCATGGAGGCAATTCCTTTTGCCCAGTTCCATTCCAGGACTCTCCAAAGGTTCATCTTGAGTCGATGGAACCAGTCGCAATCGCTGGATTGCAGTGTCACCATTTCTCGCGCGGTGCGGGATTCTCTAGAATGGTGGTTACGTCCAGGGGCATTCTCCCTGGGGAAGTGTTTCCTCCCTCCGAAGTGGTCAGTCATAACCACCGATGCCAGCCTGACGGGCTGGGGGGGTGTTTGGAACAATCTCTGGATTCAGGGGGTATGGTCATCGGAAGAGTCTGTTCTTCCGATCAACATCCTGGAATTGAGGGCGATTTTCCTTTGCCTCCAACATTGGACGGTCCCTTTGAGCGGTCTGCCAGTCCGAGTGCAGACAGACAATGCGACGGCTGTCGCGTATATCAATCACCAAGGTGGGACAAGGAGTTCCAGACTCATGGTAGAGGTGTCCCGAATTCTGATTTGGGCAGAGGCCAGTGTACCAGCCATTTCGGCGATTCACATTCCAGGGGTTCAGAATATTACAGCGGACTTTCTCAGTCGCAGAAGGATGGATCCCGGGGAATGGAGCCTCCACCGGAAGTTTTTGCACTACTGTGCTCTCGCTGGGGAACCCCACAAGTGGATTTGATGGCATCCAGGTCCAATGCCAAGTTACCGACGTTCATGTCCAGGTACAAGGACCCGAAGGCTGTGGCGGTGGATGCTCTAGTGGCTCAGTGGGATCAGTTCGAGCTGATCTATGTATTCCCGCCGATATCCTTACTTCCTCTAGTACTGCGTCGGATCAGACTAGAGAGAATTCCAGCTATTTTGATAGCTCCAGACTGGCCAAGAAGGGTGTGGTTCTCGACAATAATGTCGCTGTTGGCGGCACCTCCTTTTCCACTCCCTCTTCAACCGGACTTGTTGACTCAGGGGCCCGTTTGTCATCCGGACTTGATGTCCCTGCGTTTTGACGGCGTGGCTCTTGAGACCGAAATCTTGACCCGTAGAGGTTTCTCAGCCGAGGTCATTGCTACCCTTCGTGCTGCAAGAAGTCCGGCTACTACTAGGATTTACCACAAAATTTGGGAAAACTTCTTTTCGTGGTGTTTGGGGTCCTCTCGGAACCCGAGAAAATTTTCCATTCCCAACCTGTTGGCTTTTCTGCAGCATGGGCTAGACAAGGGTTTGGCAGTCAGCACCCTGAAAGGTCAGATTTCTGCTCTGTCCTTATTGTTCCGGAGAACCATTGCTTCAAATAGAGACGTGCTCTCCTTTTTCCGAGGTATATCTCGTAAGTTCCCGCCACGGAAGGCACTCGTGTCTCCTTGGCGGCTCAACCTTGTTTTGGAGGCTCTTCAGCATAAACCTTTTGAGCCTATGGTTTCTGCTAGCCTTTCTTTACTTTCTTGGAAGGTGGCTTTCCTTGTTGCAGTCACTTCCTTGAGGAGAGTTTCTGAGTTGGCAGCTCTTTCTTGTTCGCCTCCTTTTCTGGAGTTTTTTCCGGATCGTGTAGTGCTTCGCACTCGGGGTGATTTTTTGCCTAAAGTGGTGTCACAATTTCATGTCAGCCAGGATATTGTGTTGCCTTCATTCTGCCCGGATCCGAAGAATGTGAAAGAGCGTGCTTTACACACATTGGATTTAGTGCGGGCCTTGAAGTTTTATCTATCTATTACTCAAGGTTTTCGTAAGACGGACTCCCTATTTGTGGTTCCAGTCGGTCGTCGGCGTGGTCAATGAGCTTCCAAGGATTCTATAGCTCGTTGGATTCGGTCAGCTATATTGGAAGCTTACCGTCTTCAGGGTGAATCTTGCCCGATTAAGATTCAAGCCCATTCCACGAGGGCTGTGGCTTCATCGTGGGCTTTTCACCAAGGTGCTTCGGCAGTGCAGCTCTGCCGGGCGGCAACTTGGCGCTCTGTCCACACGTTTACAAAGTTTTATAAAGTGGACGTCAGTGCTTCCGCTGATGCAGCCCTCGGACGTAGGGTCCTGCAGGCGGCTGTAGTTTAAAGTTCTAGATGAACTTGTGTTTAGCGCTGGTTGCGCTTTCTTTGTTAAGGTTGTTGGGTTTCTGCCTTTTGTTGGTTTTTTCCCACCCTTATTTTTGAACTGCTTTGGGACGTCCCATCAGTAATGAATACTGTGGCTCTCTTCCTTCCATCTGCAGCTGAAACACGGATTTTGGTAAGAACTTACCGGTAAAATCCTTTTCAGCGAAGGAAGGAAGAGAGACACAGCACCCTCCCAAGGCAGAAGTGTGTTGATGTTTTCAGATGCAGCGCGACCCTTATCTGATAGCGATTATCTGGGCTGAGGTCAGCGCGCTAAGGCTCTGTTCCAGCATCGCCAGCTCATCGCAGTGGTCAGGTTCCGTGAGTAGTACCTGGAACTCTGTGGTTTTTGGCTTTCTTTGCATGCATAACCTGTATCCTTGTGTTTTTTCTCTGAAGTTCCTTCAGAAGGGGTTATGTTGCTCCGCTGGTGATCTTGGCTCTTTTCCTAAAAGCTTTGGTACAACTGGAGCTGAGTAGGAGGAGCCCGAGCTGGAGGGGCCAGCCAGTCAGCACTCTTTTGATCTGAGGTGACATCCTGATCTGGGGCTCCGCCTACCCATCAGTAATGAATACTGTGTCTCTCTTCCTTCCTTCGCTGAAAAGGATTTTACCGGTAAGTTCTTACCAAAATCCGTGTTTTACAGCATTCTGGGTATTTTTATTCACATCTATCTAATGAAAAATGTATTTCAGAACAATGAGCAGTTTCTTCCTTGGAGTCGGCAGCAGTTACGCTGCTCATAGGTTCCTCTTCCATAATTTATGTCTCACCTCTCCTAGATTTGCCACTCATCTGTCCTGTGCTCCCAGCTACATTTTGGGTCTCTTTAGTGTGTTGAACCAGGCCTAGTCACGGTCAGAAGATCGATCGCCGATCAGAACATACAGGAATACGGGGCACGGAGCAGCGGTGGCAGGAGAGGTGGTGCAAACCGATTGCCAAGACCACAAGCATCGGTCACATCAGCAATCTACGGCCGCTGGACGGGAGCCCTGAGAACAGGTATGGACTGGGACTGAAATTCAGCCCTGGCATTTGAAATCACACAGGCCCATGTTGTATATTACCCTGGATGGAGGAAAGGAAGATTTACTACAAGACCAATATTTCTAATGATACCGTGGCCTGCTGGGGTAAGTGACGGAGTCAGCGACTTGGTTCTCTGTCACAACTCTTAACAGTATGGGTGTCTTGAGAACACTGATTCTGTTAGCAACTTAGCAGACAAGGCGGCCCACGACCAGACAGGCCCTGCCTGAGAACCTCCTCTGATCTTTTTTTGATTAGCTGTCCTGGCGTGATCCCATCGTAGCAGCAAATCAGAATTTCTTGGTCACTTTTGAACAGAAGGTGGTGGAGGGGGGATGTCGTACCACGTGGGGGTCATGAAAACAGCATTGTACTGTATGTGCAGCGCGTGCGCCCGCTTCCCGTCTTTCAATGTTGCAAAGTATCTTCAGAAGACGAAAATATTGTGGGTTTAAAGTGGAAACTCAAGGACAGGGAAATAGAGAGGAGCGAAGCATCTGAAATTGTAATTCGCCAACTTCACAGAATTTTATACAAAAAATTAGCGGCAAATAGATTCCTGCGAATCTAAAGACTAGAAACCACGGACCAAGAGGTTACACTCTACAGGAAGCACTGACCACCACTGTACACAGTGTGATAATGGGCTAGATGTCACTGCTGCAGGGCAGAGTGGGGAGGCCACCAACAACACTGCCTGATGCTTCACTGATGGCAAGTTCTGGTTATGTCATGTGTGCATCGCCACGAAGATCGTCGCGGTTGCACATTCTGACTTCTCACAGCTGAGTTGCTGTTTCTTTGTGTTTGGCAGTGAGGGAGTTAATTCTGTCTGTGCTCGGTTCTGGGACTGGGTTCAGTTTCTCCCGGCTGCAATTGATTATTTGTTGATTGGTTTCCTTTAAATCCATGGTTGTCTGTTTTGGGAGTTGCCAGTGAAATTCTTCATGCAGACCACAGATAGGAATGAATCTGTATAGACTTAAGTTGAGAGCTCCTTAGCTGTTTTAAGCTCAACTTGCTTAGAGTTTTATATCCCAGACCATTTATGTTCCTTCTGTGTTTGAGTGTGTATGCGAGTCTGTGTTTTCTCCAGTCTGTCCTATATGTCTAATCTGTGTATTTAGCAGAGATCAGCCCATATCCCTTTGGTGGTAATCAGAATCCTTCTTAGGACTGATTACAGGGTTCAGGGACTGATAGGAGACTAGGTTAGGCTGGAGACTTGGACCTCTGAACCATTATCAGTACCTCCAAGGTGAGGGATTAGTTAGGACCCCAGTTTTAGGGTCAGGTTAGACCCCGGTCCTCCTCTTTCCTGTGACAGCGTATCAAGTCCTCAAGATTAACCCTGAGTTCAACGGATATCGTGTCAGGTAAATCTATTCTATATTTACATGCTGATGTTGCTAAACTATATGTTGTATAGAGTGTTGTTTCTGTAAGAATAGTTTACTGACATCGTACACATATCATTAGACAGCGTGACATTTTCACTGGCCCATAAAATTATCCCCAGTTGCCATGGATCCAGTAGCCCAGCTGGCTCTGCAGTTGCATTGATTATCCATGGAGCTGACGGACATTAAGTCCAAAGTTTTGTCTCCCCTGGAGCAAACCAGATTTGAACCTAAAGTAGCTCTCCCGGACAGGTTCACTGGTGGGCGAGACAAATTTTTCACATTCCGGGAAGCATGTAAATTGTATTTTCGGCTTCGGCCTCGATCATCAGGGAGTGAAGAGCAGAGAGTGGGAATTGTTATCTCGCTCCTACAAGGGGACCCTCAATCCTGGGCATTCTCCCTTCCTCCGGGATCCCCGGCTCTACAGTCTGTAGATCGATTTTTTACTGCCCTGGGTTTGGTATATGATGACCCAGATCGGGTCTCTCTTGCTGAGACAAAATTACGTAAGATACAGCAGGGAGATCGTCCGGCGGAGGAATTTGCTTCTGAGTTCCGTAGATGGGCCACAGATACTCAGTGGAATGACCCAGCTCTTAGGAGTCAGTTTTGTCATGGGCTTTCTGACAAATTAAAGGACGTTTTGGCTCAGTATGATTCTCCTCCATCACTGGAGGCTGCTATGGCCCTAGCTATCCGTACTGATAGACGGCTTCGGGAGAGGGGTGAGGTAACTCCGCCCCCGGTAGTTGCTCCACCTACTACAAAAGTCCCTTATGTTGAGGTTCCCCTTGTCTGTTCAGAGGAGCCTATGCAGTTGGGAGGGACATCATTTCGTAGGAGGGGATTGGTGGTACGCAGCAGGACTAGAAGGTGTTTCTTCTGCGGGAAAGAGGGACATTTTGTTGGGGGATGTCCATCCCGTGCCTTGTTGAGCAAAAAGTTGCCGGAAAACTGTTAATCCCAGGCTGTGTGGTGGACGACAACCTGGGAGTATGTATTTTGTCCGCTAGTTCTTCTCAGTTCCTTGTACCAGTGGAGATGGTGGTTGGTACGAGAGTGGAGAGATTTTCTGTTCTTCTTGATAGTGGGTCCGGGGCTAATCTGGTTGACGCTCAGTTTGCTCAGGCTCAAGGTATGCCTCTGAGTGTTATTGGCCAAACCGATCCCTATATTCTCCATTGACGCCAGGCCTCTCGGCCAAGGTAGCTTTGTTCATGAGGTCCATAACATTGATATTCGGGTAGGGGCGATACATAGGGAACAATTATCTTGTTATGTGTTGGAGGGTCTACCTACTCCTATTGTGTTGGGACTTCCTTGGTTGGTTAAACATAACCCTGTGATTAATTGGCAGTCCAGAGAGATAAGCCAATGGGGTGAGTTTTGCAAAAGTAACTGCATGAACACAGTCATCAGTGCGGTCGTGCCTAGTACATTGCCTCCTTTTTTGGAGGACTTTGGGGATGTGTTCTCTGAGGAGGGGTGTCAGGAGTTGCCTCCTCATCGCGTGTATGACTGCTCTATTAATTTACTTCCTGATGCTAAGTTACCTAAAGCTAGGTTATATAACCTTTCTGGTCCTGAGAGGCAGGCTATGAAAGACTATATTTCGGAAAGTCTGGCCAAAGGGCATATTAGACCTTCATCTTCCCCAGTGGCCGCGGGGTTCTTCTTTGTGAAGAAAAAAGATGGAGGCCTACGCCCTTGCTTGGATTTCCGCGAACTTAATCGGATTACTGTTCGAGATCCGTATCCTCTCCCTCTTATTCCTGATCTCTTCAATCAAATTGTGGGCGCCAAATGGTTCTCTAAATTGGATCTCAGGGGGGCGTATAATTTGATTAGGATAAAAGAGGGGGATGAGTGGAAAACGGCGTTTAACACGCCGGAGGGACATTATGAGAACCTTGTCATGCCTTTTGGTCTGACTACTGCACCAGCAGTATTCCAACATTTTGTTAATGACATTTTTCGTCACCTTGTGGGCTGTTTGTGGTCGTATATTTGGATGACATTTTAATTTACTCGCCAGATCTTGTGTCTCACCAGGAGCATGTGAGACAGGTGTTTGCAGATCTTGCGAGACAATAAACTATACGCCAAACTGGAAAAGTGTGTATTTGCTGTACAGGAACTTCAGTTTTTGGGTTTCTTGGTGTCAGCCTCCGGTTTCCGTATGGACCCTGAAAAAGTGAGAGCAGTGCTTGAATGGGATCAGCCAGAGGATCTTAAGGCTCTGCAGCGTTTTCTGGGGTTTGCTAACTACTACCGGAAATTTATTTGTAATTTTCTATCTGTTGTCAAACCTCTCACTGACATGACAAGAAAAGGGACGGATTTTTCTAAATGGTCGGACAAAGCTTGCCAAGCTTTTTCCTCTTTGAAAAAATGTTTTGCTTCGGCACCCGTTCTCATCCAACCAGATGCATCACAGCCGTTCATTGTGGAGGTGGACGCGTCTGACGTAGGGGTGGGTGCAATATTGTCCCAGGGTCCGTCCCCTGGTAAATGGCATCCGTGCGCTTTCTTTTCTAAGAAGTTGTCGTCCGCCGAAAGGAATTATGATATCGGCAATAGGGAACTTTTGGCCATTAAGTTGGCTTTTGAAGAATGGCGTCACTTTTTGGAGGGGGCAGTCCACCCGGTCACCGTCATTACTGATCACAAAAACCTGCTGTATTTGGAATCTGCTAAGCGTCTGAATTCCAGACAAGCTCGATGGTCGTTGTTTTTTACCAGGTTTAATTTTGTCGTCACATATCGCCCTGGGTCTAAGAATGTTAAGGCTGATGCCTTGTCTCGCAGTTTCCCAGGGGCCGGGAAAACGGATGACCCGATTCCTATCCTTCAGGAGGGGGTGGTAGTGTCGGCTGTATGTTCTGAGCTTGAGGAGGAGGTATTAGAGGCTCAGGGGGACGCCCCTGCAGGACCTTCAGGGAGACTGTTTGTCCCAAATCAGTTGAGACAAAAGGTTATTGAGGCACATCATAATTCTGCTTTAGCAGGACATCCAGGGAGTAAGGCTACTTTAGATCTCCTTTCTCGCCGGTTTTGGTGGCCTAACGTTAATAAAGATGTTATAACTTTTGTCGCGTCCTGTGGGGTTTGTGCTCGCTCTAAGACCCCGCATACCCGTCCGTCTGGGACCCTCTTACCCTTGAAACTTCCGGAGCGTCCATGGACTCATTTGTCTATGGACTTCATTACGGATCTTCCTCCGTCGTCAGGGAAAACTGTCATACTGGTGGTTGTTGACAGGTTCAGTAAGATGGCACATTTCATTGCTCTTCCTGCCCTCCCTAATGCTAAAACTCTGGCGCAGGTGTTCATTGGGGAGATTGTGAGACTTCATGGGTTGCCTTCTGATGTGGTGTCAGATAGGGGGTCTCAGTTTGTGTCTAAATTTTGGAGGGCATTTTGTGTACGTCGGGGGATGCAATTGTCATTTTCCTCGGCTTTTCATCCGCAGACCAATGGTCAGACAGAGCGTCTGAATCAAAGCCTTGAGACTTATCTTCGGTGTTTTGTCTCAGAGAACCAGGAGGACTGGTCTTCTTTCTTGCCTCTGGCAGAGTTCGCTCTTAACAACAGGCGGAGCGAGTCCACTGGTAAATCCCCGTTTTTTGGGGCATATGGTTTTCATCCCCAGTTTTGTACTTTCAATGGGGGGGGGCCCTTCTGGGGTTCCTGAGGAGGAGCGTTTCTCGTCGTCACTTGCTTCAGTGTGGAGAGGTGTATTGAATAATCTGAGTGCTATGGGGAACCGTTATAAACGTATGGCTGATAGGAGGAGAGTTTCTGGTCCAGATCTGAATGTGAACGATCTGGTATGGTTGTCTACCAGGAATATAAAACTTAAAGTTCCCTCCTGGAAACTGGGTCCCAGATTCATCGGGCCGTACAGGATCAGTTCCATAATTAATCCTGTGGCATTTCGTCTGGACCTCCCTCCTACGTTTAAAATCCACAATGTGTTCCACAAGTCATTACTTAAGAGGTACGTGGCACCAGTCATACCGTCACCTCTACCTCCTCCTCCAGTGGTGGTCAATGGTAACTTGGAGTTTCAAGTGTCAAAGATCATTGACTCACGTCTGAATCGCCGGTCCCTTCAGTACTTGGTGCATTGGAAGGGGTATGGTCCAGAGGAGAGGACGTGGGTTCCTGCGTCTGACATTAACGCAGATCGTTTGGTTCGGACCTTCCACAGAACTCACCCGGGCAGACCTGGCCCTGAGGGTCCGGAGGCCCCTCGTAGAAGGGGGGGTACTGTCATGTGTGCATCGCCACGAAGATCGTCGCGGTTGCACATTCTCACTTCTCACAGCTGAGTTGCTGTTTCTTTGTGTTTGGCAGTGAGGGAGTTAATTCTGTCTGTGCTCGGTTCTGGGACTGGGTTCAGTTTCTCCCGGCTGCAATTGATTATTTGTTGATTGGTTTCCTTTAAATCCATGGTTGTCTGTTTTGGGAGTTGCCAGTGAAATTCTTCATGCAGACCACAGATAGGATTGTATCTGTATAGACTTAAGTTAAAGAGCTCCTTAGTTGTTTTAAGCTCAACTTGCTTAGAGTTTTATATCCCAGACCATTTATGTTCCTTCTGTGTTTGAGTGTGTATGCGAGTCTGTGTTTTCTCCAGTCTGTCCTATATGTCTAATCTGTGTATTTAGCAGAGATCAGCCCATATCCCTTTGGTGGTAGTCAGGGTCCTTCTTAGGACTGATTACAGGGTTCAGGGACTGATAGGAGACTAGGTTAGGCTGGAGACTTGGACCTCTGAACCATTATCAGTACCTCCAAGGTGAGGGATTAGTTAGGACCCCAGTTTAGGGTCAGGTTAGACCCCGGTCCTCCTCTTTCCTGTGACAGTGTATCAAGTCCTCAAGATTAACCCTTAGTTCAACGGATATCGTGTCAGGTAAATCTATTCTATATTTACATGCTGATGTTGCTAAACTATATGTTGTATAGAGTGTTGTTTCTGTAAGAATAGTTTACTGACATCGTACACATATCATTAGACAGCGTGACAGGTTATTACAAACGGAGAATCACATTTCTACATTTTCTAACTGGCGCAAAACCGCGAATAACAGGAAAATCAGTCATATCAATCTGCTGTATACTATAGACACAATACTGAGGGGTTACTGCCCCCTGTGCCCAGTAATGGAGGGGTTACTGCCCCATGTGCCCAATAATGGAGGGGTTACTGCCCCCCTGCGCCCAGTAATGGAGGGGTTACTGCCCCCCTGTGCCCAATAATGGGGGATCTCCAGCACCTACCTCCACCTGCAGAGCCGCACACCACATATATGGCTGTTCTGTGCCCAGTAATGGGGAATCTCCAGCACCTACCTCCACCTGCAGAGCTGCACACCACATATATGGCTGTTCTGTGCGCACAGGACCTGTGATGAGGTCACAGGAGGGGAGGAGTCAGGGGTCACATGATCAGGGGCCTCAGTGGATTCAGGAATCTGCTGTGCTGGTTGTCATGGTGCAGGATGAGGGGAAGTTTCTGTGTGGGGTCAGGAGTGGTTTACAGGGTGGATGTAGCAGAGCCTCATGTGTGTACGAGGTGTACGGAGCGGAGCTGTGTGTGTACGAGGTGTATGGAGCGGAGCCGTGTGTGTACGGAGCGGAGCCGTGTGTGTACGGAGCGGAGCCGTGTGTGTACGGAGCGGAGCCGTGTGTGTACGGAGCGGAGCCGTGTGTGTACGGAGCAGAGTCATGTGTGTACAAGGTGTGCGGAGCAGAGCCGTGTGTGTACGAGGTGTACGGAGCTGAGCCGTGTGTGTACGAGGTGTACAGAGCTGAGCCGTGTGTGTACGAGGTGTACAGAGCGGGGCCGTGTGTGTACGAGGTGTACAGAGCGAGCCGTGTGGTACAGAGCGGAGCCGTGTGTGTACTGAGCTGAGCCGTTTGTATGGGGTATACGGAGCAGAGCCGTGTGTGTACGAGGAGTACGGAGCGCAGCCGTGTCTGTTCGGAGCGGAGCCACGTGAGAGCGAGGTGTACGGAGCGGAGCCGCGTGTGTACGAGGTGTGCGGAGTGGAGCCGCGTATGTACGAGGTGTGCGGAGCGGAGCCACGTGTGTACGAGGTGTACGGAGTGGAGTTGGGTGTGTACGGGGCGTAGCAGGGTGTGTATGAGGTCTACGTAGCGGTGCTGAGTGTGTACGAGGTGTGCGGAGCTGTGTGTGTGTATAAGGTGTTCGGAGTGGAGCCGTGTATGTACAAGGTGTATGTAGTGGAGCCATGTGTGTACAGAGCAGAACGGTGTGTGTACAAGGTGTACAGAGCGGAGCCGAGTGTGTACAAGGTGTATGTAGCGGAGCCATGTGTGTACTGAGCGGAACCGTGTGAGTACGATGTGTGGAGCAGAGCCATTTGTATACGATGTGTACTGAGCAGAGCAGTGTATACATGAATTGTATGGATCAGAGCCCCATGTAATCCACATATGTACAAAGCGGAACTGCGCCACATGTCAATGACATGTATGCAGCAGAGCCAGGTGTGCACGGGTTCCGTATAAAGAGGAGCCGCATAAGTATGGAGCCGAGTGTCACATGATCAGGTGCCATGTATGTACAGTCATGGCCAAAAGTTTTGAGAATGACACAAATATTATATTTTCACATGATCTGCTGCCCTCTGGTTTTTATGTGTGTTTGACAGATGTTTTTATCACAGACAGAAATATAATTGCAAACATATGAGTAACAAAAGCTTATATATATTGACAGAATGAGTTAATGCAGCAAGTCAATATTTGCAGTGTTGACCCTTCTTCTTCAGGACCTCTGCAATTCTCCCTGAAATGCTCTCAATCAACTTCTGAACCAAATCCTGACTGATAGCAGTCCATTCTTGCACAATCAATGCTTTAATTTTGTCAGAATTTTTAGTTTTTTGTCCACCCGTCTCTTGATAATTGACCACAAGTTCTCAATGGGATTAAGATCTGGGGAGTTTCCAGGCCATGGACCTAAAATCTCTATGTTTTGTTCCCTGAGCCATTTAGTTATCATCTTTGCTTTATGGCAAGGTGCTCCATCATGCTGGAAAAGGCATTGTTGATCGCCAAACTGCTCTTGGAGGGTTGGGAGAAGTTGCTCTTGGAGGACATTCTTGTACCATTCTTTATTCATGGCTGTGTTTTTAGGCAAGACTGTGAGAGAGCCAATTCCCTTGGCTGAGAAGCAACCCCACACATGAATGGTTTCAGGATGCTTAACAGTTGGCATGAGACAAGACTGGTGGTAGCGCTCACCTTGTCTTCTCCGAATGAGGCGTTTTCCTGATGTCCCAAACAATCGAAAAGGGGATTCATCAGAGAAAATAACTTTACCCCAGTCCTCAGCAGTCCACTGCCTGTACCTTTTGCAGAATATCAGTATGTCCATGATGGTTTTTCTGGAGAGAAGTGGCTTCTTTACTGCCCTCCTTGAGACCAGGCCTTGCTCCAAGAGTCTCCGCCTCACAGTGCGTGCAGATGCACTCACACCTGCCTGCTGCCATTCCTGAGCAAGCTCTGCACTGCTGGTAGCCCGATCCTGCAGCTGAAACACTTTTAAGAGACGGTCCTGGCGCTTGCTGGTCTTTCTTGGGCACCCTGGAGCCTTTTTGGCAACAATGGAACCTCTCTCCTTGAAGTTCTTGATGATGCGATAGATTGTTGACTGAGGTGCAATCTTTCTAGCTGCGATACTCTTCCCTGTTAGGCCATTTTTGTGCATTGCAATGATGACTGCACGTGTTTATTTAGAGATAACCATAGTTAACAGAAGAGAAACAATGATGCCAAGCACCAGCCTCCTTTTAAAGTGTCCAGTGGTGTCATTCTTACTTAATCATGACAGATTGATCTCCAGCCATGTCCTCATCAACACCCACACCTGTGTTAATGGAGCAATCACTGAAAAGAGGTTAGCTGGTCCTTTTAAGGCAGGGCTGCAATGATGTTGAAATGTGTTTTGGGGGATAAAGTTCATTTTCTAGCCAAATATTGACTTTCCAAGTAATTGCTGTTAAGCTGATCACTCTTTATAACATTCTGGAGTATATGCAAATTGCCATTAGAAAAAGTGAAGCAGTAGACTTTGTAAAAATTAATATTTGTGTCATTCTCAAAACTTTTGGCCATGACTGTATGATGTGAACGGAGCTGAGCCTTGCATGTTTGAGGAGCTGTCCTCCGTGTGTATGCAGAGGGGCTGCACATGCACACAGCACGTGTACTGATAAGTAAAGGAGGCGTTTCTCTGGAGCGAAGCTGTACATAAATGATGCATGTATGGAGTGGAGCTAGACATGTACCATGCGTGTATAGAGAAAAGCATGTGCCATGGCAAAATTTTAGGCCATGCCCTTATCCTCACACCCTGGCTACACCCAACTCATGCATTTGTTAGAGCTGAACCAGCATTTTTCTAAAGTTCAGAGGCCTTGGTTTCTTTTAGACAGGCTGATGCGTACCAGAAGTCAAGATAAGATGTTCCTCATTTTAGTCAATACACCCCCGCCCGCCTGAGTAGTTCTGGGAGACAAGGGCAAGAATGGAGTTTTCGGTTAAAATCAGTATTCTACGTGTTTAGTGATAAGTTGTATTAACCGCCATATATGGTAATTCCGCTTCCTGCTTCAGGGATGTATATAAATCCCGTATCCAGCAATAAAGAGCAGAGTTTATTGACGCATACTCTGTGTCTGTGTCTTATTCTCTCTGGTACCACATTCCGAGGAGGAAAGGGTTAACGAGACAAGCAGTGACGACAGCTGGTGCCCGAACAGGGACCTTGAGTTAATCTACTCTGAGAAAGTCCGACCGATCCAGAGACGTGGGATGAGCGGAGCTCTCTGTTGGTGATATACATATAGCACTGAGGTAAGAATACTTATTATATTCTACCTAAAAATCGATATCACTGTATAGTGGACTCCCTCCTCCCCGAGCAGTCGGCTTTCCAGGTAATTCACAGGTGTTCCTGGCTCAAGGTTCCTTTGAACCAGTAGACCCTCAGATTAATTGTCAGTCCTGCCTTTCCTCCTTTGAAAAATGACAGTATGGATCCAATGATTGTGGTGTGGTTTTTTCTTGGTGTTTGTGTGATCGGATTGTTTATTTGGTTAGCGTACAAATCTTGGCAAGCAAGCAGCGGAATGGTCCAGAAACCTTTGTGGCCCATTGTCTAAGTGACGGAATTGTCTTGGTGACAGAGTCTTGGTGACAGAATTGTCTAAGTGACAGGAGAATCTCTTCTAGGTGAGGAGATACAAAAATGGGGAACCAAAATGCCAAGGAAGATATTACTGCCAAAGATTTAGTGGTACGCAGAGAGGGAAAGCAAGCGTTGGTAGGCATTGACAAAGTATTGTGTAAAGCAGGCATGAATGAAAACGGAGAACTGAACAGTGATAAATGGAAAAGGTTCTTTAACTCACATCATGGATGGTTGAGAGACAAAGGACTGTTGAAAACAGTGAACCTGTGGATGAGTGCGTGTGATTACTTAGAGGGAAAGACTGAAGAATTAGGAGACAGACATTACAGACTGACAAAACACGGATTTTGGTAAGAACTTACCTGTAAAATCCTTTTCAGCGAAGGAAGGAAGAGAGACACAGTATTCATTACTGATGGGTAGGCGGAGCCCCAGATCAGGATGTTACCTCAGATCAAAAGAGTGCTGACTGGCTGGCCCCTCCAGCTCGGGCTCCTCCTACTCAGCTCCAGTCGTACCAAAGCTTTTAGGAAAAGAGCCAAGATCACCAGCGGAGCAACATAACCCCTTCTGAAGGAACTTCAGAGAAAAAACACAAGGATACAGGTTATGCATGCAAAGAAAGCCAAAAACCACAGAGTTCCAGGTACTACTCACGGAACCTGACTACTGCGATGAGCTGGCGATGCTGGAACAGAGCCTTAGCGCGCTGACCTCAGCCCAGATAATCGCTATCAGATAAGGGTCGCGCTGCATCTGAAAACATCAACACACTTCTGCCTTGGGAGGGTGCTGTGTCTCTCTTCCTTCCTTCGCTGAAAAGGATTTTACAGGTAAGTTCTTACCAAAATCCGTGTTTCAGCTGCAGATGGAAGGAAGAGAGCCACAGTATTCATTACTGATGGGACGTCCCAAAGCAGTTCAAAAATAAGGGTGGGAAAAACCAACAAAAGGCAGAAACCCAACAACCTTAACAAAAAAGCGCAACCAGCGCTAAACACAAGTTCATCTAGAACTTTAAACTACAGCCGCCTGCAGGACCTACGTCCGAGGGCTGCATCAGCGGAAGCACTGACGTCCACTTTATAAAACTTTGTAAACGTGTGGACAGAGCGCCAAGTTGCCGCCCGGCAGAGCTGCACTGCCGAAGCACCTTGGTGAAAAGCCCACGATGAAGCCACAGCCCTCGTGGAATGGGCTTGAATCTTAATCGGGCAAGATTCACCCTGAAGACGGTAAGCTTCCAATATAGCTGACCGAATCCAACGAGCTATAGAATCCTTGGAAGCTCGTTGACCACGCCGACGACCGACTGGAACCACAAATAGGGAGTCCGTCTTACGAAAACCTTGAGTAATAGATAGATAAAACTTCAAGGCCCGCACTAAATCCAATGTGTGTAAAGCTCGCTCTTTCACATTCTTCGGATCCGGGCAGAATGAAGGCAACACAATATCCTGGTTGACATGAAATTGTGACACCACTTTAGGCAAAAAAAAAATCACCCCGAGTGCGAAGCACTACACGATCCGGAAAAAACTCCAGAAAAGGAGGCGAACAAGAAAGAGCTGCCAACTCAGAAACTCTCCTCAAGGAAGTGACTGCAACAAGAAAAGCCACCTTCCAAGAAAGTAAAGAAAGGCTAGCAGAAACCATAGGCTCAAAAGGTTTATGCTGAAGAGCCTCCAAAACAAGGTTGAGCCGCCAAGGAGACACGAGTGCCTTCCGTGGCGGGAACTTACGAGATATACCTCGGAAAAAGGAGAGCACGTCTCTATTTGAAGCAATGGTTCTCCGGAACAATAAGGACAGAGCAGAAATCTGACCTTTCAGGGTGCTGACTGCCAAACCCTTGTCTAACCCATGCTGCAGAAAAGCCAACAGGTTGGGAATGGAAAATTTTCTCGGGTTCCGAGAAGACCCCAAACACCACGAAAAGAAGGTTTCCCAAATTTTGTGGTAAATCCTAGTAGTAGCCGGACTTCTTGCAGCACGAAGGGTAGCAATGACCTCGGCTGAGAAACCTCTACGGGTCAAGATTTCGGTCTCAAGAGCCACGCCGTCAAAACGCAGGGACATCAAGTCCGGATGACAAACGGGCCCCTGAGTCAACAAGTCCGGTTGAAGAGGGAGTGGAAAAGGAGGTGCCGCCAACAGCGACATTATTGTCGAGAACCACACCCTTCTTGGCCAGTCTGGAGCTATCAAAATAGCTGGAATTCTCTCTAGTCTGATCCGACGCAGTACTAGAGGAAGTAAGGATATCGGCGGGAATACATAGATCAGCTCGAACTGATCCCACTGAGCCACTAGAGCATCCACCGCCACAGCCTTCGGGTCCTTGTACCTGGACATGAACGTCGGTAACTTGGCATTGGACCTGGATGCCATCAAATCCACTTGTGGGGTTCCCCAGCGAGAGCACAGGAGTGCAAAAACTTCCGGGTGGAGACTCCATTCCCGGGATCCATCCTTCTGCGACTGAGAAAGTCCGCTGTAATATTCTGAACCCCTGGAATGTGAATCGCCGAAATGGCTGGTACACTGGCCTCTGCCCAAATCAAAATTCGGGACACCTCTACCATGAGTCTGGAACTCCTTGTCCCACCTTGGTGATTGATATACGCGACAGCCGTCGCATTGTCTGTCTGCACTCGGACTGGCAGACCGCTCAAAGGGACCGTCCAATGTTGGAGGCAAAGGAAAATCGCCCTCAATTCCAGGATGTTGATCGGAAGAACAGACTCTTCCGATGACCATACCCCCTGAATCCAGAGATTGTTCCAAACACCCCCCCAGCCCGTCAGGCTGGCATCGGTGGTTATGACTGACCACTTCGGAGGGAGGAAAGACTTCCCCAGGGAGAATGCCCCTGGACGTAACCACCATTCTAGAGAATCCCGCACCACGCGAGAAATGGTGACACTGCAATCCAGCGATTGCGACTGGTTCCATCGACTCAAGATGAACCTTTGGAGAGTCCTGGAATGGAACTGGGCAAAAGGAATTGCCTCCATGGACACCACCATCAGTCCCAGAAGACGCATACACTTCCGAAGGGACATTGCCGTCGAGGATTTCATAATCTGTACATGTCGAAGAAGACATGACTGTTTGTCTGGTGGTAGGGAAACTACCGACCGAAACGTGTCGAGATGCATTCCCAAAAAGAGGATTGTCCTCGATGGTTCCAGGGACGACTTCTCCCAATTGACCAGCCAACCGAAGTCCTTCAGAAACTGAAGAGACAAATCCCGAGCCGTCAACGCCTCCTCCTCCGAGGAAGCCACGATCAAAAGATCGTCCAGATAAGGGAGAATCGTAATCCCCTGTCTTCGAAGGATTGCCATGAGGGGCGCCAGAATTTTTGTAAAGACCCTTGGCGCTGAGGCTAAGCCGAACGGCAGAGCCACGAACTGGTAATGATTCTGACCTATGGCAAATCGAAGAAAGCGCTGATGAGCCTTTCCGATGGGAATATGCAAATAGGCGTCGCGAATGTCGATTGACACCAGAAAATCGTTCTGTGACAGAGCTGCCACAACGGAGCGAAGCGACTCCATGCGAAATTTCCGGGCATGGACATGCCGGTTTAATCGCTTGAGATCCAGAATCGGACGAAATTTGTTCTCCTTTTTGGGAACTATAAAAAGGTTGGAATAAAAACCTTTCCCTCGGTCCTCTGACGGAACCGGTATCACTACACCCTTTTGTAGCAGAGATTCGACCTCTCGCTGTAGAGCGACAACAAGCTCGGGTTCCGACGGAACGCGAGACTGACAAAAAACATTTGGGGGTCGAGAAGCAAACTCTATGAAATAGCCTGCCGACACTATCCGCGTTGCCCAGGAATCTGGAACGCGAGCCATCCAAGTCGCCTTGAAAAGAAGCAGGCGACCCCCCACTCGAGAATCATCGAGTGGACCCCTGGCGTCAATTCGACTTTGCGGGCTTCTTGTCAAGTTCCCGATTGTCCTGGCGGAAACTCTGCTTCCAGGGAGTACGAGTTTTCTGAGAGGATTTCTTTCCTGAGAAGGAAGGACGACCCGATCCCCACGAGGAGTGACTAGATCGTCCTCGGCCCCGAAAGGATCGCCGACCACTATAGACACCAGGCTTACTGGACACCAAGGCCATGGCCCTACGCTGTGGTAATGCTGATTCCTTCGCCTTAGCCTTGGAAATCAGCTCTGTGAGGTCGGATCCAAAAAGATGGCCACCCTTGTAAGGTAAGGCCAACAATCCTTGTTTGGAAACTGCGTCCCCGGCCCACTGTCTGAGCCATAAAGCTCTTCTGACTGTGACCGCTGAAGCTTGCGCTTTGGCCAGCAGAGATGCCGTATCCAGACCGGCATCAAAGATATAACAGGCTGCCGTTTCTAACAATTCACAAGTTTCCCGTATCTCAGATAACGGAGATTCATTGTGCAACTCCGTCTTCAGACGTGCCAACCAGCCTAGAGAAGCTCTAGCAGCACACATGGATCCTAGCACTGCTCGGAATCCATGACCCGCAGCCTCATAGCTTGCTTTTGCCGCCAATTCTGTTTTTCTATCCAAAGGCTCCTGTAAGCTCGCTTTCCCCTTAATAGGGAGTAGTGAGGATTTACTAAGCTGAGATAAAGACACATCCACCTCAGGAGCAGAAGACCAATTAGCCTTTAACTCCGCAGAGCAAGGATAAAGTGTATCCAAGAAATGCGTTCCATGAAAACGCTTATCCGGACATAGACGTTCCTCCTCTATTACACTATTAAGCTCATCCAGAGCTGGCAATGTTGTACGCGAAGCACGGGACTCCTGGAACATGCGTGCTGCTTTACCAGGACGACTAGTTACCTCCTCCGGTAACTGTAATATATCTCTCATGGCTTCAATTAATGCCTCCGTACGCTTCGCCATAGAGGAACGCCCCTGCGGCTCGTCCGCATCTGAATCGGATATTTCTCCATCCGAATTTAAAGGGGAACTCTGCCCAATATCAGATACGTCTGACTCGCTCCGTGTAGAGGCCGGTAACGGCCTGCGTCGCTTCCTCTGAGAGGAATTAGCAGACACATATTGACCTAAAAGGTCAGACAAGTTGTTGATCGATCGAGCGATATCGTTCAATTTTTCACCGCTGTCGACCGCAGCGCTAGACGCTGTGGAGATCTGCGTATCTGATTGGCGCAATGGCACTGGGACGTGGTCCGCGGCATCTGAACTCTGTTCAGACATGTCTCACCTGTATGAACAGGTCAAAGCGGTAATACCAGCAAAAAACTATGCGGTTTTTTCTTTTTTTTTTTTTTTATATGCTGAAGGGTTAACGCTCCACCAGGCAGGGTTACCCCAGCGGTATTCAGTCAAAAAATTTTGCTGGTAGAAATAACCCTCAGAAGGGTTAATATTGCAAACTCACCACAATATATATGTTTGTGAGCCCCAGCCAATCTTATGTCTCTAATGAGACTGCAGCTGCAGGATAGCGATCGCTGCGCTGCGGGGTGAGGAATCAGCACTCACCCAGCTGGCCGTGGTGTCTTATGAGGAGAGGAGCGGTCTGAGGAGCCCAGGAGCCTGTGTAATGGCCGCCACAGTGAGGGAGTCGCAGGAGAAACGCCAGAGCGCGCGTCTTCCTGCTCAAAAGACCGGGAATAGTTAGGCCACGCCCCTGCTAGCTCAAATATTGAGCGCGAACTCCCCCGCTCCTGCTCCCTCTCTGTCCTGCAGCTATCTGCCTGCGGACAAAAGATCACCACATCTACAATGTAACAGCGCTGTCACAGCAGCGCTGAAGCATACTCACATACATGTAGTAGCGCTGTCACCGCAGCGCTGAAGCACTCACACATTATTATAATAAAAATTGTGTGGAAAACTCATCAGCTTAGCGCCACAGGGACCCCCAGGGGTTTCTGGCGCTATGCCCATGCTTCCCCCCAGGGCGGGAAGCGCAGTGACCCAGCGCGTGGTTTGCGCCCCCGCCAGGGAAAACTCTCCTCATCCCTCAGGGCCGGCAAGGATTCTGCAGGGACCATTATGTAGATACAGATCCGCCAAGGGAGAGGCTGGTGAAATACACTGATAAACATGTAATAGCGCTGTCACCGCAGCGCTGAAGCATACTGATATACATGTAATAGCGCTGCCATCAGACGCTAAAGCACTCACACATTAATAATAAAATTTTGTGTGGAGTACTCACCAGCCAAGGCGCCACAGGGACCCTCAGGGGTTTCTGGCGCTGTGCCCATGCTTCCCCCCAGGGCGAAGAACGCAGTGACCGCACGTGTGGTTTGCGTCCCGCCAGGGAAGCTCTCCTCATCCCCCAGGGCCGGCAGGGATTCTGCAGGGACTTTGAGTAAATACAGATCCGCCAAGGGAGAGGTTGGGGTACAGCAGCGCTGGTACCCCTGAGACCTCTAGACCAACTGGTGATCCAAGTCTCCTGTCCGAATAAAAATAATAAAATCTTCTGAGGAGCTGCATTAGCAGCGACCATCCTCTGGACCTCAAATCTTAGACTGGAGCTGAGTAGGAGGAGCCCGAGCTGGAGGGGCCAGCCAGTCAGCACTCTTTTGATCTGAGGTAACTCCTGATCTGGGGCTCCGCCTACCCATCAGTAATGAATACTGTGGCTCTCTTCCTTCCATCTGCAGCTGAAAACAGAGATGATTGACTTACTCTCCTGTTTGCCCCCTACGTTAACTCCACCCCAGTGTCAGACTTTCCCACTGACCTCCCACGGACCAAACTGTTGGGTCTGTCCCAGGTGTGGACAGCAAAATCCCCTGACGGTAGATGTCTGTGTAGGTTGTGGTGGACCCAGACCTCCCCTGGCCAATCTATTTCCAATGAGGACAGTAATGGTACCTGGTACCCCGGGTGCTGCGGGAGGCGAGGGGGACGGACCAGCTCTAGGCGCCCCCGGACAGCAGTGTTATACAGACCATGGAGCCCTTCAGAGCAGTTGGCTCTAATAACGCAACTCCCGGACCCTTCACAGTCACCAATGGGATTCGCTAGAATGTTAGCTACAATGCAGGATACGTATAAAGCAACTAGACAGGATCTGGAAGCACTTATAAAAGAGAAATTGGCAGATGAAGCCAGATACGATAGACTGGTAGATGAGACATACAAGTGTTATGTTGGTAGGACCGGACCTGATAATGCAGAAGTCAATGACGCAGCAGCAGGGGTTCTGTTTACAGAAGCGTTGAAAAAAGCATGTAAAGATAGACAGAGAAGGAGGTTACACTAGAAGACAGAGTTCAGGGAAAGGAAGAGGAGCCAAAAGATTATTTCTGGGCCCTAAGAAAAACTTGGGTAGAAATGGGTTTTGTCCAGAAAACAAAACTAGTGGAAGGATACTGGCAAGTGCATATATGAATGGGTTGAAAAAGGAAGTGGCAGAAAAGGTGAAAGTAAGTAGACTAGATTGGAGATCAGTTAAAGCAGAGGATCTAGCCAGAATAGCACAGGGGGCACAACATGATTTAGCGCAAGCAAAGAGAGGCGCAAGGTTACATGCTGTAGGTACTCGTCCTGCAAACAACAGGGAGGGGAGACGTGTGCCAGGAGATGGACAGAAATTGAGCTACGGGTGCAGGAAACCAGGACATTTCAGGAGAGATTGCAGAACTAATCCATATCCAGCCTGTCCAACTAATCCATATCCAAATGACCAGCCTGCAAGAGGCCCCCAAGACCAATTAGGGCCACTCCCATAGGATAATGGTAGCTTGCACATGAACCCCCTTGTCTCCTTACCCCCCACTCCTAATTGCACAGTGCAGGTGAACCTACCAGGGGGACATGAGGTTGAGTTCCAAGTGGACACGGGGGCAGACAATTCAGTAATTACAGAAGAGGACTGGCCATTTGGGAAAGTGATTTCTCCCACCATGTTATAGCGACTCCTTACAACTCTCCATCTATCCTGCTCCCCGTCACTAAAAAGATTCCCCTGCAAATTCAAGGAACCACTGTACACACACAGTTAATGGTATCACCACGGGGTCAATGTAATCTTTTAGGATGTGATGTATTGTCTCAATTGCAAGCACATATTGAGTATCATCCTGATGGGACTGTCACTATGACACCAGGATTGAAGCCAAGCACTCTTTGTAAAATCATGTCACTAGATGTTGCTAGTATAGAGGACACAAATGAATTTCCTTCAATGTTAGAAGTTGTGATAGCGCATGATTTCTGCGCTTCAGATAAAACAGATGTGGGCAGATTAAGGGTGCAGCCAGTCATGGTCAAATTAAAGCCAGGTGCAATCCTGCCCCAACAGAGACAGTATCCTCTTAGTTCGGCTCAAGAGTCGGCTATAGCTCAGCAGGTAGAGAAACTGGTAGCAAGTGGTGTTTTAGTTAAGACCTAGTCCCCTTGTAACACCCCTCTGTTCCCAGTTAAAAAGAAAACAGCACCGGGGCAGCCAGCAGCGTACAGAATGGTCCATGATCTCCGGCTAGTGAACAAAGCTACAGAGCTCCTCACACCAGTTGTTCCAAATCCTCACACCCTTCTGTCTCAGATCCCGGCTAGTGCTCTTTGTTTTTCAGTGATTGACTTGGCAAATGCAATTTTTAGTGTCCCATTGCACCCTGAATGCCAGTATTTGTTTGCTTTTACATTTCAAGGGAATCAGTATACTTGGACAGTTTTGCCCCAGGGTGCCCAGAATTCACCCACTATGTATACTGCCAGTCTGCAAGAGATACTGGAAAAATGGAAAATGCCAAAAGTAGTTGTTCTGCAATATGTTGATGATTTACTGATTTGTGCCCCCTCCAGGAAACAGTGTCACACTGCAACAATATCACTCATGTTGTTTCTGTACCAAGCTGGATGTAAAGCGTCAAAGGATAAACTTAAATTTTGTAAATCTTCAGTTATCTTTTTGGGACATTGCATTACACCGGGGGCACGACATCTGACCAGCGCTCACAAACAAGTAGTACAGAATTTTCCTATTCCTGTTAATGTTGCCGCTCTTAGGACATTTCTTGGACTGGTTTCCTACTGCAGACAGTGGATACATGCTGTGTCAATCCTCATGCAACCTCTCTATGACTGTATCACCATGGTGCCTTTTAAACTAACTCCTGAAGGTATAGACTGTTTTTATTCTCTCAAAAACAGGATTGTGGCAGCTCCAGCGCTAGGAACCCCCAACTATGAACTACCATTCACCCTGTATCTCCACGAACAGCAGGGACACGCAGCAGGGGTATTGACCCAGTTACATGGTGACAATCAAAGGCCAGTAGCCTATTTCAGTGGAAGACTAGATGCAGTGGCTAGAGGTGCCCTGTCCTGTGTACGGGCATTACATGCTGTAGGACTATTGCTCCACAAATCGTCAGACATTGTTCTTGATCACCCACTTACAGTACTTACACCTCATGATGTATACACCATACTGAACCAGGTGCAGCCGGCACATCTTTCAGCTGCACGTCACCTTTGATTGCAATGTGCACTTTTAATACCTCCAAATGTTTCTTTGCAGAGATGTACCACACTTAATCCTGCCACATTGTTACCTCTCTCGCATCTAAAGGAGGGGTCAGGTACGGTATTGTACAAAGAAGATCCAAGAGAGGAAATTCCTCATGATTGTGTTCAGCTTATGGCACAGGAAACAGCAGGCCTACCCACAGTGTTTGAAACTGAAAGACCTAATGCTGATTTTGAATTTTTTGTAGATGGATCTCACCACCAAGATTACTCAGGTACCTTCCACACTGGGTATGCCATCGTCTCCTTGAATGCGATAATCAAGGCAGAACCAATGCTCCCACATCAGTCAGCCCAGGAGGCTGAACTTAAGGCTCTGACCGAGGCCTGTAAGATAGCTGAAGGTAGAATTGTTAACATCTACACAGATTCTAGATACGCATTCGGTATAGCTCATGATTTTGGTCCAATTTGGAAGTCTAGAGGATTCCTGACGGCAGCAGGACATCCCATTAAAAATGCTGACGCAGTCCAGCAGTTAATTGATGCATTACAATTACCAAAAGAGGTAGCTGTCATAAAAGTTAAAGCACATACCAGACGCACTGATCAGGTGAGTAAAGGAAACGCAATGGCCGATGCAGCAGCAAAAACAGCAGCCAGTAGACCACTCCAAGGGGTAACGATGCACCAGGTAAGCGCTCCCAAAAATCCCTTTGTGTCGGAGGATGCTTTATCTCAGATGCAGGCTCAGGTGCACCAGGAGGAAGTAGAAAAGTGGGAAAAAGAAGGTGCATGTCTGAATGAAGCAAATGGGGTATGGGGAAGAGGGATGCGTCGATGCCTTCCAAGGGCGTTGTACCCTGCGGTCGCCCAGATGTTACATGGGCCAACCCACCAGTCCAAAACTGCTGTGATGAGTGTGATGCAGAAGCATTGGGTGGCACCAGGCTTTTCCACCTGTATAGAAGGCTTAATCCAGGGATGCATGGTATGTGCTACACATAATCAGGGAAGGGTAGTCAAGACACCACCCAAACACGCCCCTCGGCCCCTCTATCCTTTCCAGAGACTGCAGATTGATTATATTCAGCTGCCAAAATCAGGGTCATGGGAGTATGTGTTGGTCTGTATTGATTTATTCTCAGGATGGCCGGAGGCCTTCCCGATTGCCAAGGCTACGGCTGCAGCAACCGCAAAGAAGCTGCTTGCGGAGGTGGTGTGCAGGTATGGAGTACCAGAGGTGATCGAAAGTGACAGAGGTACACATTTCACAGGTGAAATAATGAATGAAGTCTTGACAGCTCTGGGAATTCAACAAGCTTTCCACACCCCATATCATCCACAAAGCAGTGGAAAAGTAGAAAGACTAAATGGGACATTGAAACTAAAAATCCAAAAGGCCATGGCTGAAACAGGGAAATCTTGGCTTGAATGTTTACCATTAGGCCCTATATTCAGTAAGGTATACTCCAAATAGGAGAACTGGACTTTCTCCGTATGAAGTACTATTTGGCAAAGTGCCTAGCTTATGATGTTTCTTTCCCCAAGCACTGGAAATGAGTAACCATGTATTAAGCTCATATGTAAGGGATTTGCATAAAAGACTTAAGAAAGTACATGATAATGTCTTCAGTTCTCTTCCAGATCCGAACCAGGATCCTGGGAGTCACAGCCTGCAGCCCGGAGACTGGTAGTCATTAAAAGACACGTGAGAAAGAGTCTGGATCCGAGATTTGAAGGACCTTTTCAAGTTCTACTGACGACAAGTACCGCAGTCAAGCTACAAGGCAAGGAAACTTGGATCCACACATCGCATTGTAAGAAGATCCTTGGAGAGCCTCCAGAAGAGGAATGATGCTACTAATGACATTTGCTTGCATCCTTGCAGTAACGGATGCTTGGAACAGACTTAGCCGTGTAGATGGGGATGATAACAGGTTCATTAGACACCACTTAGCTTTAGTGGATGGACTGAAAGAACAAAACCAAACTGTTGGATTTGTACACACGCGCCGGTGACATCCACCAGTCTACCATTTCTTGCAGTCCCAGTCTCGTGGGAAGAAATTAACTCTTGGGGTAACTGTTCAGACACATTAAGCAACAATGCCACTCAAAAACTTTGGAACACCACGGCAGGAATACCGGTAGTGGGTTGGACTGATTTTCCATGGTGGCAGGGAAATCTAACAGGACAGATAATTCCAAGACTGTATCTATCTTTTAAAGGTGGGGCATGGGTACCTAGAAATAGAACTAGCATAACCTTTTTGGGAGAAATACCGACACAGGGGTTAAAAATAAGTTTTGGGGTCACTTCAGGAAGCTCAGATGCTTTCAAGCCCTCCCTATTGGAGCGATACCTACACACTGATAGATGGAAAAATAATGTTTTCTTTGAAAATGGTAATGATGAAACTTGTGCTAACAAACCAGGTAACCTGAGGTGTAATAAAGATGAAGGGTATCAGAAGAACACTCCCTCCTGCGGAGAACCTACCGCGGGATACTGCTCCCCACTAGGACAAAAGCCCGGATGGTGCATGATGAGTAATATTTCAAAGTTTATAGATTTGGCACACCGATTAGTATTACAGCATTCAGCTATATGGAACCTTCCACCATCAATGTATTGGGTATGTGGGGACAAGGCATTTAAGTGGCTTCCAGTAGGAGTCACCGGGAAATGCACCCTAGCAAGATTGACACCAGCCACCTATCTCATCACTCCGGACAGATTAGATCCATTATATATTCCAAAACATACACTACATAAACGATCTGCAGACAATAGACCTCGCCCAAATGGGAGACCACATATAGTGGAGATGGGGATAGCAAATAAATTTTTCAGTGCATTATTTATCTACCCAATGATAACTCAGACATGGGATAAGTTGGTAGAATCCACAGATTAACTAGATGATCAAATATGGGATATTTTAGATATCATCAATGGGTCCCTTGCAGTACAGAACCAGTTAATTATTGTTAATAACCAACATACCCTCGTGTTAGATTACCTGACTGCAGCTCAAGGAGGGATGTGCCAGATTATTGGACCTGCATGTTGTCATTATATTGATAATTCTAGTGTTTTAACCCTTAAACATAAGCTAGAGGATGTCATAAAGTTAAGGAAACTATATGATGAGGCAAATCTGAAGAATCAAGATTCATGGTGGGCAAACACTTTCTCCTTTCTTAATCCCGCAAATTGGTTCAAAGGTATAGGGGGTTGGCTGACTGGGGTAATACAAGCTGGCCTACAGGTTTTATTGATATGTCTTGCTATCTATTTAGTTTTTAAAATCTGTTTGATGTGTATTAAACGATGTACTAGGACACAGAGGAGGTATGAAGATGTGAATTGATCAAATGAAGGAACAAAAGGAAGGAATGTTAGAGCTGAACAAGCATTTTTCTAAAGTTCAGAGGCCTTGGTTTCTTTTAGACAGGCTGATGCGTACCAGAAGTCAAGATAAGATGTTCCTCATTTTAGTCAATACATCCCCACCCGCCTGAGTAGTTCTGGGAGACAAGGGCAAGAATGGAGTTTTCGGTTAAAATCAGTATTCTACGTGTTTAGTGATAAGTTGTATTAACCGCCATATATGGTAATTCCGCTTCCTGCTTCAGGGATGTATATAAATCCCGTATCCAGCAATAAAGAGCACAGTTTATTGACGCATACTCTGTGTCTGTGTCTTATTCTCTCTGGTACCACATTCCAAGGAGGAAAGGGTTAACGTGACAAGCAGTGACGACACATTCATTCGCATAAAGACATTTTAGAAAGTGATGAACAACCCCTTAGAGCGCTTTCGCATTGCATTTAGGCACCCATTCAGTGGCTTGTGTCCCAACATCCACCAAACAGGATTCAGGTGTATGCGCCAACTGGACTATAGACTATAATGGTGCTGGCAGAGCGGTTGCGCATCATTTCAGGACTGCACGCCTTCTGGAGGTGGACTGCGTCTGGGTGTCTGTCTCAGTAGGTGTACACTTCTGAAAATGATGCACAACCACTCTGCCAGCACCATTATAGTCTATGTTCTCGTTGGTACATACACCTGAATCCTGTTTTGGGGGTTTGGACGCAAGCCCCTACTGGGTCAAGAAACGGGTGCCTAAATGCAATGTGAAAGCCCCCTTAAAAGCTGTTTTCCTACTACTGCTAAACTTTTTGTTGTCCCATTATAAGAGCAGAGCAATAGCAGCTGGGCACGGATTTGTCATCAAACGCATGGCAGAGCCCAACTGTCCCCACTGACCATAATGAGCTTTGAAAACTTTCCGTCCAGGTGTGCATCACATTTCCAACCTAACTTCTTGTTTCTATCAGGCCATCTCCTCTGTGTTCCTCACTGCCCTAAAGCCATCTCCTCATCATTCATCTCTGCCCTCATGCTGTCTCCTCAGTATTCCTCCCTGCTCCTGGACATCTCCTGTGTGCTCCACTCTACTCATAGGCAATGTCCTCAGCATTCCTCTCTGCCCTCAGGCCATCATCTCCACACACATCTCTGCCCTCATAATGTTTCCTCAGGCTTCTTCCTCAACATTTCTCTATTATACCCTTAGGCAATTTCCTCAATTGTCTTCTCAGGCCATCTCCTCTGTGTTTCTCTCTACGCTTAGGCCGTGTCCTCAGCATTCCTCTCTGCCTCATGTCTTCATCTCACTAGAAATTTATTACAGTGTGCCTGGACTAAGTGTAGAGTGATGCAAAAACACCTATCATGACCAGCCAATTGTTTGCGTTTTTCTCACTCCACTTTTCAAAAGCAATAACTTTGTATTTTTCACTGATGTGGCTGCAACAAGCCTTGTTGCATGTGAGAGAAATTGTGTAATATATTTTATTATATATATTATGACATAAATGTATCACGCTGGTGGGTGTGGACCCACTGCACCGCGGCCTGGGGAGAGCCTGGAGGGGCATAACTAAGCGACCACCTGGTTCTTCACTCAAGCCCTGATGGTGTGGTTAGACTTGAGCCGCAGGTGGTCTCCAGGTACCATTCCAGAACAGACCCCAGAGCAGCTGACCTAAAGGGGACAGGGGCGAAGGTACAAACTCAGAGTAGCTTGTTGGATAGGAACAGCATCACGGCCAGAAAGGATATTGGAGCTGGTTCAGACAGAGGTATTCAGGACCAGAGGACAGGGTTCAGGCAGAAACGATCGGCAGGTTCAGACAGGATAGACTCAGGGTATAGGTACAAATTCGGACAGGATGGACTCGGGGTTCAGGTACAGGTTAAGACAGGACAGACTCATGTTAGAGGTGCACAGGGCTGTTGCAGTAACAGAACCTGACAATGGACTTGTAGGTTGGGAGACACTAAAGACACTAATGTTGCTCAGGCAACTTCCAACAGGTGAATACTAAGTGCTTCCTGGCTATTGGCTGGGGACACATCAGGTGCTCACACACTGTCTCTTTAAGAGACAGGGGGCATGCTCTAAGCGCACTACCAGGAAGCCTGAGCGGCTTGCACAAACCTGGGACATAGGAGGCACAGCAAGACCCAGAATAGAGAACTCGGTTGGGTGGTCGTTCCTGCCGGGGGGAGAGGGAAGCAGCATGCAGGGACGCCGGTGTTACTATATGGAAAAAAAGCAGTATTTGGCTTTTACTGTTCATGTTGCACAATAAATTATCTATTGAATTTATACTTCAGGTTGTTATGGTCAAATGGATACATATTAATATGCAAGTTTTTTATTTAACATATGTGCTAAATGTTATTGTATTCTGATATTGTTGGGCTCTATTTTTTATTAAATATATACATAGGTGAATAGATAGATAAAGTGACGAGCTAAAGGGTAACAGTGTTTTGAACTTTGAATATCAGGCTCTATATCTCACCATCCACTACTGCTTCGAAATTGAGACTACCATAATTTTATAGACTATCATCTTGGCAATCTCATATATAAATTTGACTTGCAACTATTTAGCATTTGATTAGTTCTGTAGATTCCTGTCATGTCACTGCATTGTTTCTGCTTTGCTCCTGATGATGGAAACATCTTTTTCGTATCGCCACGACAGAACCCAACAAGAGAGATCGACCCACCATCAGGACAGGAACCTACAGGTTAAAAAGTGGGCGGTCCCCCGCCTCCTCAGTTGTGTTCCTGTCCTGATGGGAACCTGCGGGCAAGCAAGCTTACCTGGGTCCAAGCAGCCCCTGCGCAGTATCTGAGAGAACGGCAGAGCCTGGGACGCCAGAAGCAGCATCGGGGGTGCTCTGCAAGCAGACCCCTCCTCGTCTGGTATACAGATGTCGTGATCCCAGGTCCGGGTCATGCCGCCCTGGGTCGCACAGGCAGAGTAGGGCTCCCTGCGTTCATCCGAGAAGCCAGCCGGTACCGATGGGGCGTCTTCCGGCGGCAGGCAGTAAAGCACCTGTAACTGGAAGTGGAACTGCGAAGGACTTCCGGAGGAAATCGGGGAGATACATCACAGGAGGCATGGCCGGACCTTCTTAGGAAAATGTCCTTTCTGGGGGATATGGAGGAGCTCCTACCATCCATGGATGCGTCCGAGCAGCGCAAAAAGAGCAGAAGCAGTGGTCGCTCCAAGGGAGCGAGACTGCTGACAACATTTTGAACGGGGGTGACAGCCGTCTGGGACCCCTATGTTGTGCGCTGGATCCCCACCTCGGGACCTGGTACTCCACTGAAATAAAGTGTATGTATGATCACCTGGTAAGCTGAATTTCCCCCTTCTGTGCTGTATTCCCAGGTAAAGAAATTGGCAAAATCTATGCACAAGCAGTGTGCCTTGTTCACAGTACCCCTGCCTGTCAGCTAGCTAAAAGGCTTTGTCAGTCCTGCATAAGCCAGACCCTGGAGGAGGAGGCTCCTATTTGTACATCAGATCTAAGGGCTGTCATCAAGGAAGAAATTAAGAGCTCCCTTAAGGGGAAGACCCATAAAAGGACTAGCGTTGAGAGAGTGAGCTCAGGATCTAGTCCTTCGATGGGGGGGGCAGCAGTTGAGTCCTCAGAGTCCCCCTCATCTTCGGACGAGGATGGGAGGCCTTGTTTCCCCATAGAAAATATGGACATGGTGAGGTTGGTGCGAGCCACCATGGGAGTCACAGACAGTAGAGAACCCAAATCGGCTCAGGACCTCATGTTTGCAGGCTTGTGTCAGAGGAGTTGTAAGTCATTCCCGGTAAATGACACAGTTAAAAGCCTCATAAAGAGAGAGTGGGATAGGTAGGATAGCCGAGGATTCCTGCCATCTGCCGCAAAACGGAGGCACCCATTTAAGGATGATGTACTTGCAGAATGGGTTAAGGTTCCTAAGGTGGATGCAGCCGTGGCCATCTCATCAAAGAGATATGTGCTACCCTTAGAAGATGGAGGTCTTCTGAAGGATCCGTCTGACAGGAAAGCAGTCATGCTCCTGAAGTGGGTATGTTTGTCATCAGCTGGGGCATTTCAGCCAGCAATTGCGAGTACCTGCACCGCCAGATCCATGATGGTCCGACTGGACCAGCTGAAGGATCAGTTACGGTCTAAGATCTGTAGAGACAAGTTGCTGGACTCCCTCTCACAAATCCGTGGAAGGGCGGCTTACCTAGCAAATGCTTCAGTGGATTCTCTATGGTTGGCCGCTAGATCTGCTGGCCTGTCGAACGCTGCCCGCCGAGCACTCTGGCTGAAGAGCTGGAAGGGGGATGCACATGCTAGAGCAAAATTATGTGCCCTTCCATGCCATGGTGAGTACTTGTTTGGCTCTGTGCTTGCTAAAATCCTCATGAAAGCAAGTGACAGAAAGAAGGGGTTCCCTAAATTATCTACCCCTACTTTCAGGAACACCTTTAAGAAGCAGTCGTACTTCCGAAAGAAATTTGCAGACCCTGACTGGAAGCCGGCGGAACCAAAGCAGAGAGGTGTGTACTTCGGTGGGGCCTCATCGTCCACAGCGTAGGCGCAACTATCGCTAGCCTAGTAGCCCTGAACTCCCGGTGGCGGTAGATTAAAATTTTTTTATAATCAGTGGTTCCATATAACATCCAGTGCCTGGTGTAACGGGTCTGGGAGGCGGAACCTCTGAGCTTTATTATACAAGGAGGCTTTCCTTGTAAAGGAGCGGGTGGCGCCCGGGGAGACGGACAGGAAGTCACTGCAAGTGACGGGGGCAGTCTCTGGACAGACAGGTGGGAGGTCACGGCAAGTGACCGGGGCAGTCTCTGGATAAACAGGCGGGTAGTCACGGCAAGTGACCGGGGCAGTCTCTGGGTAGACAGGCGGGTAGTCATGGCAAGTGACCGGGGCAGTCTCTGGGTAGACAGGCAGGTAGTCACGGCAAGTGACCGGGGCAGTCTCTGGATAAACAGGCGGGTAGTCACGGCAAGTGACCGGGGCAGTCTCTGGGTAGACAGGCAGGTAGTCACGGCAAGTGACCGGGGCAGTCTCTGGATAAACAGGCAGGCAAGGGGCCGGGCAGTCTCTGAATGGACAGGTATATACGACCTGAGACGGTGGAGCCTCCCGGTAGGCTAGCAGGCAGATGACAGATGAGCGCCCCCAAGTGAGCAGGCGAGAGTCTCTGGAATAGCCGATGGACACCGCGGGTGATGACCGAACCTCCAGGTAGGCTTGCAGGCAGATGGCAGATGAGCGCCCCCAAGTGAGCAGGCGAGAGTCTCTGGAACAGCCGATGGACACCGCAGGTGATAGCCGAACCTCCAGGTAGGCTTGCAGGCAGATGGCAGATGAGCGCCCCCAAGTGAGCAGGCGAGAGTCTCTGGAATTGCCGATGGTCACCGCATGTGACGGCCGAACCTCCAGGCAGGCTTGCGGGCAGGTAGCAGACAGCAAACTGGCAGGAAACAGGCAGGTAACTGGTAATGGACCCTGAGGGCTGAAGCAGAGTAAACAGTGCAACAACAACATTGCTCGGGCACCTCCATTAAGGAGGAAGTACTTTATATAGGGTGGAGTCCTCCGACATTGGCCGGGGACCTTTTTTGAAAGATGCGCGCGGCCCCTTTAAGAGCGGGGGCGTGCACGCGCGCGCCCTAAGCCCAGTGGCAGGGAAGGAGCGCGCAGCCCCAACAGGGCGGAAGGAGGACGCTGTGTGAGGGTAAGGGGAGCGACGTCCCTGCCTGGCAGAGGACGCCGGCGCTACAGTACCCCCACCTTTAGGCCCCCCCTTTTTTAGGCCAGAAAGAAATTTAGCTAAGATGAGAGGGGCATGGATGTTCTCCCGAGGCTCCCACGTTCTCTCCTCAGGACCAAACCCCTTCCAATCCACCAGAAAATAGGTCTTTCTTCCTACCCTTTTGGTGGCCAGAATGTTCTCTACCTCAAATTCGTCTTCAGCAGACACTGGAGCAGGAGGTGTACCTGTAGACTTGACAAAAGAGTTAAGTACCACCGGTTTGAGGAGAGATACATGGAAGGAGTTAGGAATCCGCAAATTGGCCGGGAGTTTCAATTTATAGGACACCGGGTTGATCTGACTGATGATCTCAAAAGGACCGATGAACCGAGGGCCTAACTTGTAGGAAGGAATCTTGAGCCGGACATACTTGGACGAAAGCCAGACCTTATCCCCCGGACGGAATTGAGGAGGATCCAGACGTTTTTTGTCAGCATGTTTCTTCATGCGCTCGGATGACAGAATGAGTGCGGACCGGGTACTCTCCCATATGGAGGAAAATTCGTTAACCAGAGATTCCGCAGCTGGATTGTCCACAGAGATGGAGACAGGAACAGGGATCCGAGGGTGTTGACCGAAGACTACAAAAAACGGAGATTTGGAGGAAGATTCGCTCTCGTGATTGTTGTAAGAGAATTCGGCCCAAGGCAGGAGATCCACCCAGTCAGAATGGTGGGCATTAACGAAGTGTCGGAGATAACTGGTCAGATTCTGATTGATTCGCTCGACTTGTCCATTGGACTGTGGGTGGTAAGCGGAGGAGAAATCCAAGGTGACGTCTAGCAACTTACAAGTGGCTCTCCAGAAACGTGAGGTGAACTGTACCCCACGATCCGACACAATGTGACGAGGCAGACCATGAAGACGGAAGATGTGGCGGATAAAGTCTTTAGCCAACTCGGGTGCAGACGGAAGCCCTGGCAGGGGAATGAAGTGAGCCATCTTGGAAAATCGGTCAACGACCACCGAAATGACCGTACAACCGGCAGAGACGGGCAGATCTGTTATGAAGTCCATGGCTATATGCTGCCAGGGGGCAGCGGGTACAGGAAGCGGAAGAAGACGGCCGGCAGGCAGGTGTCTTGGAACTTTGTTGCGGGCACAGGAGACACAGGCAGAAACAAAGTCTATTACGTCCTTGTGCAGGGTAGGCCACCAGTAATGCCGAGTAATGAGCTGGAGGGTCTTTTTCTGTCCAGCGTGGCCAGCTAGTTTAGACGAATGACCCCAGTGTAGGATTCTCTCCCGATCGGTTACCGATACGATCGTCTTACCAGGAGGGAGACGATTTAAACTCACGGGAGCCACCTGCATCACTCTGGCGGGATCGATGATATGTTTAGGTTCCTCCTCGAGATCTGACACCAGGAAGGACCGGGACAAGGCGTCCGCCTTGATGTTCTTGTCGGCCGGGCGAAAATGTAAGAGAAAATCAAAGCGGGCAAAAAACAAGGACCACCGGGCTTGGCGAGGGTTAAGTCTCTGGGCATGCTGGAGGTAAGCCAGATTTTTGTGGTCAGTGTAAATGATTACCGGATGAAGAGCCCCCTCGAGTAGGTAACGCCACTCCTCCAATGCCAGCTTGATGGCCAATAACTCTCGGTCTCCTATGGAGTAATTGCGCTCTGAAGAGGAGAAGAGTTTGGAGAAGAAGCCGCAAGATACCATCCTCCCGGATGAAGATTTTTGAGTAAGTACCGCTCCGGCTCCAGAAGAGGAAGCGTCCACCTCCAGGAAGAACTGCTTGTTGCCGTCCGGGCGATGCAGCACTGGAGCGGAAGAGAAGGCCTGTTTTAAAGAAAGAAAGGCCTCCTCTGCTTCGGGCGTCCACTGTTTGGGATTAGCATCCTTGCGGGTGAGCGCAGAGATTGGAGCCGTCCGGGAAGAGAAGTGCGGTATGAAAAGGCGGTAATAATTGGCGAATCCCAGGAACCGCTGAATGGCCTTCAACCCCTCCGGTGGGGGCCATTTCTCGATGGCAGACAGTTTCTCCGGATCCATTCGTAGGCCTGTCTGAGAAATGATGTAGCCCAAAAACGGAAGCGAGGTCTGCTCAAAGAGGCACTTCTCATATTTGGCGAAGAGGTGATTCTGCCTGAGCCTGAGCAGAACCTGACGAACATCCCTCCGGTGAGACTGGAGATCCAGAGAGAAGACCAAGATGTCGTCTAGGTACACCACAACGCAGGAGTAGAGAAGGTCCCGGAAGATGTCATTGACCAACTCCTGAAAGACTGCTGGAGCATTACAGAGACCAAAGGGCATCACCAAATACTCGTAGTGGCCGTCCCGGGTGTTGAATGCCGTCTTCCATTCATCTCCCCGACGGATACGGACTAGGTTATATGCCCCACGAAGATCCAGTTTGGTGAAGATTCTAGCCCCCCTCAGACGATCAAACAATTCTGGAATGAGCGGAAGAGGGTACTTATTCTTCACCGTGATCAAATTTAGGCCTCTGTAGTCAATACAGGGACGGAGAGAGCCGTCTTTCTTTTTTACGAAGAAGAAACCTGCTCCCGCTGGGGAGGTGGATTTCCGGATGAATCCCTTGGCCAAATTCTCCTCGATATATTCGGACATCGACCTGGTCTCAGCAGCGGACAATGGGTAAATACGCCCACGGGGAGGCGTAGTACCGGGTAGCAGGTCGATCGGGCAATCATACGGTCTGTGGGGGGTAATGTCTCTGCTTCCTTTTTATTAAAGACATCAGCGAATGACCAATATGGAATCGGGAGCCCTGGTAGATTATTTGGTGTAGGAGAAGGATGGACGGGATGAACAGGAACCAAACACGTTTTATGACAGTCCTGTCCCCAGCGAAGGATCTCTCCAGTCTGCCAGTCGAGCACGGGTGCATGCTTTTGGAGCCAAGGCAGACCTAGTAAGAAAACGTGAGAGAGTCCAGGCAGAGCATGAAACGAGATGCTCTCAGAATGCAACATTCCCACCTGCAGGGTTATGGCTTCAGTGATAAGTTGGATGGGACGTGGTAGGAGACCCCCATCCACAGCAGCAACAGATACTGGTTCAACCAGAGGTTTGGTAGGAATGCGATATTTTTCTACTAGAGCCTGTGAAACAAGATTCCCGGCTGCTCCAGAATCAAGTTGGGCTAGTTCGAAATAACGGTTCTCACCGAGGAGAATTGAGACTGACAGCAGCAGAGATGAAGAGGATTTATTTTTGTCTAGGTGGACCTCTCCGAGCGAACCTAGACACAGGCGTTTCCCGACCTCTCTGGGCAGGTACGGATCCGGTGCTCCTTACTGCCACAGTAGAAGCAACTCCCCTCGGCACGACGTAAGTCCTGACGGGCTTTGACCATCTTGGTCTGGTCGACTTGCATAGGCTCAGAAGAGTGTACCTGAGGAGAAACGGAAGGAGTTACAGGTCTCTGAAAAGAAGGAGCTAGACGAGGAAACCTTCTCTCACGGGTGACCTCTTTAGCGCGCTCCTGGAACCGTAGATCAATTCGATTGGCAAGAGTTATTAGGTCATCGAGAGAGGTTGGAATGTCCCGACCGGCAAGTTCATCTTTAATACGGCCGGACAGACCCTCCCAGAAGACAGATATCAGAGCGTCATTATCCCAAGCCAGCTCCGAGGCAAGGGTACGGAACCGTATGGCATATTGACCCACGGTGAGACTTCCCTCACGGAGACGCAGCAGAGATGATGCAGAGGAGGTCTTCCGTCCGGGTTCGTCGAATACCTTCCGGAAGGCTGAGAGAAAAGCAGACAGGTCAGACACCAGAGGATCTTCTCTCTCCCAAAGAGGATTTAGCCAAGCCAGGGCCTCTCCGGTGAGATGGGACATGATGAAGGCAATTTTTGCCCGGTCGGAGTTAAACTGGTGTGCCAGGAGTTCAAAATGCAGGGTGCACTGGTTAATGAAACCCCGAGCCAGAGCAGGGTCGCCTCCAAACCGAGGAGGAGCTGAAAGTCGAGGTCCAGGAACGGAAACCACAGAATTGGTAAGCAGCGGAACTGCCGGATTGCGAGTCATGGCGCCCGCGGTGGTTGCTGGTGAAGTAGTCAGGGTGTACAGGCGGGAATTAACATTCCGCAGGTGACCCAGGATGGACTCCTGTTGAGACCTTTGACGAGACAGTTCATGACACAGGTCAGAGAGCGAGGGAGTTTGGGTGCCACCGGGTTCCATGGCCCGAGCAAACTGTAACGGGTCTGGGAGGCGGAACCTCTGAGCTTTATTATACAAGGAGGCTTTCCTTGTAAAGGAGCAGGTGGCGCCTGGGGAGACGGACAGGAAGTCACTGCAAGTGACGGGGGCAGTCTCTGGACAGACAGGTGGGAGGTCACAGCAAGTGACCGGGGCAGTCTCTGGATAAACAGGCGGGTAGTCACGGCAAGTGACCGGGGCAGTCTCTGGGTAGACAGGCGGGTAGTCACGGCAAGTGACCGGGGCAGTCTCTGGGTAGACAGGCAGGTAGTCACGGCAAGTGACCGGGGCAGTCTCTGGATAAACAGGCGGGTAGTCACGGCAAGTGACCGGGGCAGTCTCTGGGTAGACAGGCAGGTAGTCACGGCAAGTGACCGGGGCAGTCTCTGGATAAACAGGCAGGCAAGGGGCCGGGGCAGTCTCTGAATGGACAGGTATATACGACCTGAGACGGTGGAGCCTCCCGGTAGGCTAGCAGGCAGATGACAGATGAGCGCCCCCAAGTGAGCAGGCGAGAGTCTCTGGAATAGCCGATGGACACCGCGGGTGATGGCCGAACCTCCAGGTAGGCTTGCAGGCAGATGGCAGATGAGCGCCCCCAAGTGAGCAGGCGAGAGTCTCTGGAACAGCCGATGGACACCGCAGGTGATAGCCGAACCTCCAGGTAGGCTTGCAGGCAGATGGCAGATGAGCGCCCCCAAGTGAGCAGGCGAGAGTCTCTGGAATTGCCGATGGTCACCGCATTTGACGGCCGAACCTCCAGGCAGGCTTGCGGGCAGGTAGCAGACAGCAAACTGGCAGGAAACAGGCAGGTAACTGGTAACGGACCCTGAGGGCTGAAGCAGAGTAAACAGTGCAACAACAACATTGCTCGGGCACCTCCATTAAGGAGGAAGTACTTTATATAGGGTGGAGTCCTCCGGCATTGGCCGGGGACCTTTTTTGAAAGATGCGCGCGGCCCCTTTAAGAGCGGGGGCGTGCACGCGCGCGCGCCCTAAGCCCAGTGGCAGGGAAGGAGCGCGCAGCCCCAGCAGGGGAAGGAGGACGCTGTGTGAGGGTAAGGGGAGCGACGTCCCTGCCTGGCAGAGGACGCTGGCGCAGGGGAACAGCGTCCCTGCCTGGCAGAGGACGCCGGCGCTACACCTGGATCCTTGGAATTATATCATCCGGGCTAAAATTGGAGTTTCGGAGTATTCCTCTGGACTCCTTCCTGTTAACAACTGTCAGAAATTTCCCTGACCGGCAGCGGGCCTGCAAACAGAAATTTTGCAGTTAAGGGAGAAAACGGTCCTGGTGGAAGTCCCTAGGGGCCAACAAGGAAAGTGGTTTTATTCTCCCTTATTCCTAATTTCCAAACCTGATGGTTCTTTTAGAACCATTATTAATTTACGGAAGCTAAATATGTTCCTGCAGTGTCATAATTTTAAAATGGAATCCATCAAGTCTGCAACTAAACTTCTGTTTCCCAGGTGTTTCATGACAGTCCTGGATTTAAAAGACGCCTACTACCATCTGCCTATTTACCAGGACCACCAGCAATATCTCAGAGTGGCGGTACCGCTAGGTGACCAGGTTAGACATTTTCAATTCACCGCTATACCATTCAGTCTGTCCATGGCACCACGTATATTTATCAAAGTAATTGCAGAAGTGATGGCCTATTTGAGAGAACAAGATACCCTGGTCATACCATACCAAGATGATTTCCTAATAGAACGGGGGGTCGGCCAACCAGTGCAGTACCCGGCTAAACCGTATAATATCACCACTGCAGGATCTCGGTTGGCTAGTCAATCTGGAGAAGTCGCGGCTAGTTCCCTCAACCCGTCAAAAATTCCTCGGCATCCTCCTGTGCTCAGTAGCTCAACATTGTTTTCTGCCAGAGCACAAAAAGTGGGGCATCATCCGCAAAGTCAGGGGAGTAAGAGACAATCCGTATCTGACATTAGGTGACGCAATGTCCCTGCTGGGTTCCCTGACGTCTTGCATGCCGGCCGTACAGTGGGCTCAGTTCCACACCAGGACATTGCAGAACGAGGTGCTCAAGGCAGAAAGGAGGCTTCAGGGCCGCTACATTTATCCCCCACGGTACCCGCTACATTTGTCCAAAGGGGTACCGTGGGGGATAAAGCCAGACAATATAGTTACGACCAACGCCAGCCCCTTGGGGTGGGGAGCTCACATGGGAGACAGTCTAGCCTAGGGGAAGTGGACGACCAGGGAAGCTCAGGGTTCTTCAAATCTGAAAGAACTCAGGGCGGTGAAGTATGCGCTTTACAATTTTTACCGTCTCTGCGGGGTTCCCATGTGTGGTTACACACCGACTACACCACAGTGGTGGCCTATTTAAACCATCAAGGGGGGCAAGGTCACAATCACTGATGTCCACTGCAGGCGACATACTCACCTTAGCCAAAAGTCACCTCCTCTCCCTGTCGGTACTCCACATAAGGGGAGAGCACAATATTCAGGTGGGCTATCTCAGCCGACACTCCCTGCGCCAAGGAGAGTGGTGTTGTGAATATGTTGGAGGCGACTTCGGAGCTGGAGCTCCCTCCGTTGGTTGCTGAGGGTAATGAACTAATTGCTGAACGGTTTTCAGCTAGATCCGAATGGTCTGATATAAGTGACCTGAACTCCCAGCAGCATTGCCGGTAATCAATTGTTCTTCAGGTCTTGCTTGGAGCTCAGCTTGCATTCCTGGTTTCTTTCAGATAAGTGATTTGCTGTTTTTTTTTCCTCTGTTGGATTTTTCCTGGCTGGTTTGCTGCCTTGCAGTAGACTCCAGCCTGGTCCCTTTTGGGGCCTGGCGCAGCATTTGTGCTCAGTTGTGTTTGCACTTTTGCTCTGTTCCAGTTTCACTTTTTATTTGCTGAATTGCTGTGTGTTACACCAGAGATCTGATTTAGGTGGTAGAGGTCGTGTGATCTCAGGTTTTTTGTTAATCAGAAGTGTTGGTATTTTTGTCAGGGTTTTTTGTGTTGCAGTCAGGATTCTTTCCTATACTTTTCAAATTTAGACAGTATTGGGCCCCAGCGTTTGCTCATTCTATTTTCTGTCTGTGTTCGTATTTTCCTCTTGTCTAACCGCCATTACATGTTTGGGGGCTTCCTATTTCTTTGGGGTTCTGCTACGGGCAGTTAGCTTTCATCTTTCTGCCTTTAGGTATAGCTATCTCTCCGGCTGTGACGAGGCGTCTAGGATCACCGTAGGTACGCTCCACGGCTACTTCTAGTGTTGCGTTGTTTAGGGCCCTGCAACCCAATAGTTTCCAGCCTCTCTTGTGTATTGCTATTTTTGCTATTTCTCCTCAGTTACCAAAACATAACAGAGTGGTCCCTGGATGGGCAGGTTTTCAGGCGGATAGTACGCTTATGGGGCCTCCCGGTTATAGACCTTTCTGCGACAAGAAGCAACAGGCAGGTCAGGTTTGCGTCGCTACGGGCATCAGACCAGCCAGAGATAGTAGACTCCATTCAGGATCGGTGGGATTATACTCTGGCATATGTGTTTCCCCTGATGTGTCTGATTCCGCTGGTCATCAGGGAGGAGGGGGCAAGAGTGATACTGATTGCCCCTTCTGGCCCAGGAGACCATGGTTCTCCTGGCTAAGGGTGATGTCCGTGACCAACCCTTGGGTGTTACCAACGAGCCTGGAGCTTCTTTCTCAGGGCCCATTCCGTCATCCTCAGATGGAGGGTCTCCACTTGACGGCGTGGAATTTGAGTGGGAGCTGCTGAGATGTAGAGGGTTCTCAAAATCCTTAGTTACTACTTTATTAAAGAGTAGAAAGGAAGTCAATACAAAAAATTATTGTAAAACCTGGAAGAAGTTTAAGGATCCACTCAGCTCCCCTGTGGGACCAGGTTCCAATTCCGGGATTTAAACCTTGTACTAGATGCATTGACGGGCCCTCCCTTTGAACCCTTAAGGGTATGCCACACTAAACAACATCGCTAACGGGATCGCTAAAAAACGTCACTATTTAGCGATCCCGTTAGCGATGTTGTTGTGTGCGGCATCTACCAGCGACGTGGCCCCTGCTGAGATCCTGCTGTGATCTCGCTCGTCGCTGACATCGTTCCGGACCCTATTTTATCGTCGGCGCCCCCGTTGGTAAGTATATATCGCTGAGTGTGGCACCTTTTCTTAGCGATTTAGTGGTACTTTTGTACCGCTAAAGTCGTTAAGGAGATCGCTAACCGCGATAGCGTCCTTAACGACATCGCTAAGTTAAGCTGCTATCAGCGATATAGAAACAATCCCGCTAGCGATCGCATTAGTATGCGTCGTTATCGTGATCGCTAGCGGGATTGTTTAGTGTGGCAGTACCTTTAGACTCGGCCTCAGTGAAGGTGTTGACCCTTAAAACAGCTCTGTTAGTAGCCTTAAGGGTATGCCACACTAAGCGAGATCGCTAACGAGATCGCTACTGTGTCACCATTTATGACGCAGTAGCGATTTCGTTAGCGACTTAGCTGTGTGTGACATTTAGCAGCGATGTGGCCCCTGCTGAGATGTCGCTGATCGCTTATGAACGTTCTGAGTCATTTTTTGGTCGTTGGTGTCCCGCTGGTGAGCCTGAATCGCTGAGTGTGACACCCTTTATGAACGACTTCACCAGCGTCGCAGGTGGGACTAGGTTTTCCCAACGACCGCAGAGTTCGTTATACAGATCGCTGATGAGTTGTGTTTGGAATCACAGATCGCTGATGAGTTGTGTTTGAAATCTAACTAGCGATCACATAGCGATCGCACTAGCAATCTCGCCAGGTTAAGTCGTTGTCGTGATCGCTGGTGCGATCACTAAAGGCTGGGTCTCACATAACGATACACCAGCGATCCCGACAACGATATGCACTTGTCAGGATCGCTGGTGTATCGCTACATGATCGCTGCTGAGCTGCCAAACAGGCAGCTCAGGCAGCGATCTGGGACAGCGACACTGCGGGTAACATCGCTTAGTTACCCGCAGTGTACGTTGGATACCAGCGCCCTGATGCAGGGAGCTGGTATCCAAGGTACACAGCGGGTTTCCAAGCGCTGCGCGGTGCCTGGAAACCACGCTGTTTACCTTGGATACCAGCTCCCTGCAACAGGGCGCTGGTATCCAAGGTACACAGCGGGTTTCCAGGCACAGCCCCGCGCCTGGCAACCCGCTGTGTACCTTGGTTACCAGCGGATCGCTGGTCTCCCGCCTGTCACACGCAGCGATGCGTGCCTGTCAGCGGGAGACCAGCGATCAAAAAAATGTCCTGACATTTCAGCGACGATCAGTGATACCCGGCAGGGGGGCTGATCGTCGCTGAATAACACACACAACGATATCGCTGGTGAGCTCGGTGCTGCGTCACAAAACTAGTGACTCAGCACCGATCTCGGTAGCGATATCGCTATGTGAGACGGGCCCTTTAGTGTGGCAGTGCCTTTAACTTCCATGAGACGGGTCAGTGACATTCAGGCGTTATCAGTAGATCCCCCCTTCCTGATGATCTATCAGATAGTTTTGAAACCAGACCCAGCCTATTTACCGAAGGTCACTTCTAGGTGTCATAGGAGCCAGGAGATCTATTTACCATCTTTTTATGATAGCCCTGTTACAGCTGAACAACAAAAGTTCCATACTCTAGATATTAAGAGAGTTGTACTAGAGTACTTAGGAAGGACTCAGGATTGGAGGCAGAGTAGGGCGCTGTTTGTGTCCTTCCAGGGTCAAAGGAGGGGGTCGAGTGTCACAAAGAACTCTATCGCCCGATGGCTAAGGGATGTGATCTACCTAGCTTTTTCGGCCAAAGGGGATTCTCCGCCAGAAGGAGTAAGAGCTCACTCAACACGGGCATGGCATCTTCCTGGGCAAAGAAGGTGGATGTCTCCATTGACGTCTTCAATTTGTAAGGCGGCAATGTGGTTGTCACCCTCCACCTCTTATAGACACTACTGTTTTGATCTTTCATCCACCTCCAATTTAGATTTTGTGCGATCAGTACTTAGTGCTGTGGTCCCTCGCAGGTGATAGCCTCTGAAAGTCTCTCGTTGGGTGCTGTCTTGGCGATAGGAAAACCTGTTATTGCGTACTGGTAATAGGATGTTACAGAGTCCACGACAGCACCCACACATTCCCCCACGTAATTGAACACTGGATTTCCTGCACTCTGAGGGAAGGTGTGTTATATAGATTTCACTCTATAGAGGTGATGGTATTGTATAATGTAAGTAACATGTTTGTTGTATACTAACCTGATGGGCAGTTCCTCTCATACTCTGAAACACAACTGAGGAGGCAATGAGGACCGCCCCCCTTTTTAACCTGTAGGTTCCTGTCCTGATGGTGGGCGGATCCCCTCTCTCATTGGGTGCTGTCATGGACTCTGTAAAATCCCATTACCGGTACGTAATAACTGGTTTCTTCCTGTATACTATAAAATACAACCTGTTCTCACATTCCCTAATAGCTCAGTGTATTATTAGGGTGTGAGGAACTAAGCCGACCGCCACACGGTAGCCCGGGTATCACAGCTTCTGATCCCACCGCCGCTACCAAATGTGAAGGACGACCCCTTTCCTCCTACGTCACCAATGGGACGTAACTCCACAGGTACAGCTCTCCGGCGCCCCCTTTGTCTCTCAGGTCAGTAAGGGAACTGCACCTAGAGCAAATGGCCGCCGGGGAGGTTGTCCTGTTACCCACTGGGTATTCTAAGATTCGTGATCAGAGTAAAAGCATCAGCCCAAGATTAATTTTATGGTTTAATTGCCTTAAGGGTGCACTAGATAATTACAGAAATATACAGTAAAGCTATACAACGTAATTAAAATGGATTTGCAGTCAGAATAAAATACCACAATAATGTACAAGGCTTAAAGGTATTAGCTATAGATCAATATTACCGGGTTGTATGGACATGGGGAGGCAGGGAGCTCTGCGGTCCCCAGGTAACAGTCTTTAGTTGCTGGACGGTCCCCAAAACATGTGCTGCTCCTCCCTTGGCAAGACAAATCCGTTTTATTTTGGTCCTTCCTAGACCATCTTCTTGGCTTCTGTGTGTAAAATGGAATGAGAACAGCCTGTTCATGGCTACAGTTCTTAAACCTGCTAGACCCCTCCCCTTTGCTTTGAAGCACACATATTAACTGGCCTGCAATTCATATGGAGCAGGAAATACTGGCTTAAGTCTGAGCTATTTAACATACTAATGACCATCTTATTCAGACACTGGCCTAAACTAATTAGCATACTAAAGCCCATTTGATTCATAGTGGACATCAAAACCGGTCATACTGGATATGCTAACAGGCCCTGTGTAGTTAGCAGTCTGTGGCTCTGTGAACCGACAAAATGGAGGCTGGTATAGGCCCTATACAAGATGGCGGCGGTCCCGACCTTACACCTCCTTGCTTTTGAGGGCGCTATTGGGTATCACATTCCTGTGTTCCCCCGTGCGCCCTACCACACCCTCTCCTTGCCGGGACAACTCATCAGCGTTACCATGGTCCCTGCCTCTTTTGTGGCGAATGGTGAAGTGGTACTGTTGGAGAGCGAGGCTCCAGCGTAGCAACCTCCCATTCGTCCCAGAGACCGTGTGTAACCAGCTGAGGGGGTTGTGGTCTGTTTCCACGGTGAATGGGCGTCCGTACAAGTATGGCTGCAGACGCTGCAGGGCCCACACAATTGCCAGACATTCCTTCTCCATCGTGGAATAGGCCACTTCCCTCGGCAGGAGCTTCCTGCTCAGGTACAAAACGGGGTGTTCATGGCCCGTAGTGTCAACCTGGCTGAGCACAGCACCGAGGCCGAAGTCGCTGGCATCGGTCTGCACTAAGAACGGCCGTAGTACAGGAGAACTAGAAAGGGCAGTCTTGAGCACCTGGAAAGCTGTCTCGCAGGCGATTGTCCAGTCGACTGCGATGGGCAGCCTTTTCTTGGTGAGGTCCGTCAGGGGCTTGGCCAGGGCACTATAGTGTGGAACAAACCTCCTATAGTACCCAGCAGTACCCAAGAAGGACATCACCTGCTTCTTGGTCCTGGGAGTGGGCCAGGATGCGATGGCATCCACCTTCCCGGGCTCTGGCTTCAGAGCTCCCCCACCTACCCGGTGTCCCAGGTAGTGGACCTCACTCATACCCAGCTGGCATTTTTCCGGCTTAACCCCTCTCTGACATTAGACGTACTATCCCGTCCATAAAACCCGTGACAATCTGACCATGGACGGGATAGTACGTCATAGGCGATCAGCTGCGCTCCCAGAGGGAGCGCAGCTAATCGACGCCGGGTGTCAGCTGATTATCACAGCTGACACCCGTGACTGTGTGTCAGGAGCGGTCACGGACTGCTCCCGGCACATTAACCCCTTGCACACCGCGATCAAACATGATCGCGGTGTACTGGGGGCACAGGGAAGCATCGCGCAGGGAGAGGGCTCCCTGCGCGCCCTCCTGAGACCCTCAGACCAGCGCGATGTGATCGCGCTGTTCTGAGGGCTTCCTCCCTCCCAGGACCCGGATCCAAGATGGCGCCGGGGTCCTGGAGGGAGGCGGCTTCCTCAGTGCCTGCTGATAGCAGGCACTGAGAAGCCTGCTGCACTGCCTGAGCGATCGCTGGTGTGACAGAGTGCTGTGCACACTGTCACACCAGCAATCTGATAAAATACAGTGATGTCCCACCCTGGGACAAAGTAAAAAAGTTAAAAAAATAAAAATAAACATGTTTTAAAAAAAATTCCAAAATGAAAAAAAATATATATATATATTCCCCAATAAATTCATTTCTTCCTGTAAATAAAAAAAAAAAACAATAAAAGTACACATATTTGGTATCGCCGCGTCCGTAACGACCCCCCTATAAAACTGTCCCACTAGTTAACCCCTTTAGTGAACCCCTTAAAAAAAAAAAAAACAAAGCAAAAAAATCAATGCTTTATCATCATACCGTCGAACAAAAAGTGGAATAACACGCGATCAAAAAGACCGATATAAATAAGCATGGTACCGCTGAAAATGTCATCTTGTCCCGCAAAAAACGAGCCACCATACAGCATCATCAGCGAAAAAATAAAAAAGTTATAGCTCGCAGAATAAAGCGATGCAAAAATAATTATTTTTTATATAAAATTGTTTTTATTCTATAAAAGCGCCAAAACATAAAAAAATGATATAAATGAGGTATCGCCATAATCGTACTGACCCGAAGAATAAAACTGCTTTACCAATTTTACCACACGCGGAACAATAAAAACGCCTCCCCCCCAAAAGAAATTCATGAATTGCTGATTTTTGTTCATTCTAACCTCCCAAAAATCGAAATAAAAAGCGATCAAAAAATGTCACGTGCTCAAAAATGGTACCAATAAAAACGTCAACTCGTACCAAAAAATAAGACCTCACATGACTCTGTGAGCCAAAATATACAAAAATTATAGCTCTCAAAATGTGGTGATGCAAAAAACTATTTTTGCAATAAAAAGCGTCTTTTAGCGTGACAGCTGCCAATCATGAAAACCCGCTATAAATAGTAAATCAAACCCCCCTTTATCACCCCCTTAGTTAGGGAAAAATAATAAAATAAAAAAATGTATTTATTTCCATTTTCCCATTAGGGTTAGGGTTGCGGCTAAAGTTAGGGTTAGGTTTGGCGCTAAAGTTAGGATTAGGGTTAGGGTTGGGATTAGGGGTGAGTAGTATAGGAGTTCCATTATTCGTCAAACTCAATTTGACAGGTCGACACGCCCCCTTATCATTTAATCCGTCTCCCTGTCAGATTGATCCAGGTCGTCACGTCCCCTGGCTGAACTTTGCTCAGGTTGTGAAACTGGTCTGGTGAATTTGTGAATTTCAATCAAAGTGATTTATTCATGTCTATTGATATTTTATCCAGTGGATTAGATTATTCTGTGGAGTATTATTGTATTAAAGAGCGCTTCTTGATTTTATAAGTCTCAGGAAGAAACTTTTAAGGACCCAGTAAATGCATGTAAAACACTATTGTGGTGTAATTTGGAATTATGACGCTCAACTTATAGTTTTATTCAGTATATATATTTTTAGCTTGGCGGTGTATCTACACTTATATCAGGACTGGGAAGAATGTACTTTTGTTACAAATCGGTAAGCTATTACTATGCTGTGTATCTAAGGCTTGTGTTGTGTATAGCACCAGGCATGTTGGGGCATGTTTAAAACTGACGAGACTTATAACCATGTCTCATTGTACGGACATATTATGTATATAGTCGTGTTACAATATTAGACACGCGACTTTTAAGGACCCAGTAAATGCATGTAAAACACTATTGTGTTGTAATTTGGGATTATGACGCTCAACTACTAGTTTTATTCAGTATATATATTTTTAGCTTGGCGGTGTATCTACACTTATATCAGGACTGGGAAGAATGTACTTTTGTTACAAATCGGTAAGCTATTACTATGCTATGTATCTAAGGCTTGTGTTGTGTATAGCACCAGGCATGTTGGGGCATGTTTAAAACTGACGAGACTTATAACCATGTCTCATTGTACGGACATATTATGTATATAGCCGTGTTACAATATTAGACACGCGATTTTTTAAAAAGACAATGACACGGTATTGTAAAAAATGGGTACAAGATTTTATTGTAATAAATAAATCTCAAAGACATTTCAAGCATTTAAAAGTACATACAGAATGATATAAAAGTGTCACATGTACAATTAACAAACACCATCACACACACGATAAAATAGATAATTAACAAGTACATAGGTTACATCGTGAGCCACATGGCTGGCAGTATCGGTAGAGACCTTTTTTTAGGTAGTAGAGTTCCCCTTGTGGTTGCTAATGACGGCGAGTGCAGAGAATGAATTGTACGGGGTGTGGAATCTATCCTCATCGGTGTAGATACACCAGCGCTGGAGGCCATTTTTAATTCGTCTAAATGTTGTCTAGTAGTGGGATTACCCACAACAGTAGAGGGTATATTCAGTTCTGCCATAGCCCGCATAAACGATTCCCATCCCCTAGGTAAATTCCTGACGGTCAGAGCGTGACTCTGCGTTGTACTACGTACTAAATCCACTAAGTTAGACCCGGGTATTACAGAGCCTTTGAAAATAAATTCGGCTTTATCATTCCAGTCTGTCACGCTCTTATTCTGGAGTAGTCTGTTTAGTAAAAATTCAGCATTCTTTTTATATCTTTGGTTTATATGACCTACAATTTCAGCGATCTCGTGATTTTTTTTATCGGTGTCAGTATTTGGCGGCTGTTGATGCTCAGGACCCTGAGGGCTAACGAGATTTAAAGTTGTTAATTCTTTCGAACTGCGTTTCGTATGGACCAAGTAGCGCTCCAGCACGTTGCTATACATTTTAATTTTCACATCGTCGGGGATGTCGCGTCGCTGTAAAACGGAGTTAATTTCAGCATCGAGGCGGCGAATAACTGTTTCGCGTATGCTCTCGGGGATTGGTGATCTTAGCTTGTGTAGCTCATGTTTGGGGACTAGATACATTTTCTCAGTATGCTCCATTATTTGCCCGCGAGCAGACTCGTTATTATGGGTATTGCAAAGCCTAAAAAAGGACCGATAAAGCCGCCGGTCTGATTCAGTACACGTTTCTTTTTCTTTATGGACTGCGCTCTATCGCTCAAGGTTCTTATAGCTTTACGCCACTTCTTCAGTATGCCTTTTTGGCGCTCTTTCAGCGGGATTCGGCCTTTTAAGATGTTTAAAGCAATCTCACCTATAGCGGTGATTAAATCCACGCTCGCATTGCGCAAAATAGATTTCCGGACAGATGGGGTTGCCTTCACCAGTGTTTTTAAGAGAGCCCAGTTACGCCGGAGTCTCTCGGACATCTTTACAGCACAACGCACACAGCGTGGAATGTACGTGCCTGCATAAAATTCACTTTTTAGAAGCGATTTTCTTCTGCACATAGACAGCAGGTAACGCCGGTGGAAACAATCCCGTACGTAAGCGGTGATCCTCCGGTGTATTAGCTCTCAAATCGACCAGCAAATACCCATAAGGCTCCCGCGTAGCATCCTCAAAGGCTTCTAGGAAAAAACGTGTTTTTCCGGGGTACATCTGACGAGCTAGTGTTAAAATTTGTAATTTATCTCGAGGGTTGTTAAAAAGGACCATGTACTTTGTGTTTAAATTTATGGTGCGGCTTTTCTTACCCTGACAAAATATGTTTTGCACCAGGTAGAAAATACTGAGATTTCTGTGGTGCACATACTTGGTGAACGCTTTTTCTATCTCACAATTTTCGCTAGCACTATCCATGAGATCATCAACAATCGCCAAATTCACCTTGCCCGGTGGTAATAATTCATCATCTACGAATGTATTCGGCAGACCCTCCACAAATCTGGTGTTGGGAAAAGAGAGAGAGATTTCATCATATAGTTTCTGCCAGCATGAATAAAACCAAACAATATTATCCGGCTTGTGAGAAAAACTACTTTCAATATTATACAGCAATTGTTTTACAAAATAACTCTTTCCAGAATTAGACGGCCCCGCTAGAATGCACGAGAGCGGGTGTTGTAGCCTCGTGTCCATCACAATACTGTGCTAATAGCCGTACGGCAGTGTGGTGAATTCGTCTAGTAGTCGACGCTTTGTGTAGACACACTTCTGGGTCTTTTGTAGGACACGGGATTCAATATTCCAATATTTTTTATCTCTCACAATGGACTGCTGCTGTACGACGATGCGCTTCTGAGTTTCTGCGTCTGAATTACGGGGGTAGTCCAGAACTAGATCTTTCAGACTGGTAAAATTGATAGATTGTGTGTTACCAACATTTAGCGTTATTCCCTTCACTTTTAAGACAGTCTTCCCTGTGTTGAGCTTGTACCCGTAAGTTTTGGGCCCTGCAGAAACAAACTCTGTGATGTATGTGCCCTCGGGTATCTCACTCGTCAATTCCCCCAGGTAATCGCCTAGAGGCGGCTGCCACTCACCTTCCCTGTGCACAAAAATAACCGAATCTGTGTCGTGATAAAGGCACCTCTCCTGCAGCCTGTCCAGCAGAGAATAGAGCTCTAGCCGCGCATACGCTGTGGTAAAGCAGGCTATAAAGATGTTTGTGTTTTTATTGATTGTGTGGTGCCCCTCCGCATATTTCCAGTTAATGGTAGCAGTTTCGTCATCGATAAAATCCAGCGTAGAAATGTCATAGTAGGGCAGGAAGAGATACCTAAAAAGCTCATCAGGATCCCTAACAATCTTGGTGCTTGGTAGGTTGGCCCGCTGAGCAAACTTCCCCCATAAAGAATTTAAGAAAAGTTTGGAGATCTGTCTTTTAGCGGGGTTGACGGCTATATTTTCAGGTCGCAACCGTACACCCTCTTTTTCAAGAAATCTGTCAATGTACTGCTTTTTCTTGGTATCATCACTGCACCAGCTAGGATACCCTGACGACTCCTGCTTATCCCTAAGGTGTAATTTAATGTAGCGGGCAAACAGATCATCGCTGGTGTTTGGAAAATGCCATATTTCATAGATGTGGGCGATCCGGTACCCTTTATCTATCGCCAGCTCGAGCTCTATAGTGCACCAGGTACCTGTCAGGGAGCGTTCTTCATCACTATGGCTGCACTCCTCTGCCTGGGAATTTACAGCGCATGTATAGCAAAGGGGGAACATCAATTTTTTGTCGAGTTTTACAGGTAGAACGGGAAAAAATAAATCTCTCGGGGGGTAGACCTTGACTCTAGCTAAGCCAAAGTATTTTTTAATGAAACCAAAGTTGTCATAGATGATATCGGGGTGACCTACAGGGTATGTTTTAGTTTTGTTTACAAAGGGGTACAGGCTTGTGAAGTCGTAGTAATGTAAAGTCTCACCAGCTTCCACCTGGTGATAGAGCTTAATGGCGTTAGTTCGACCCCCATAAAGCGCATCGCGGTGGTCTAAGGGAGCAGGGAAATCCATTTGCTGGAGAAATGCCTGGAGGTTAGAATCGTTTTTAGCCATTTCACGCCACTCGTGCTCCCATATCACTCTTATGGTGTACCCGAGCAGCTGCAGGTAGCGCTTTTTAGCTAAAAAGGCATGAGATAATTGACCGTAGGTGGTGTTTGTAACTTTATTTGTATCATTCTCATTATAGCATGATGGGCACCCGTGGAAAAAACAGCCTTGAAATTCAAAAGCTATGTGCTGGCCGTTAACATAGGCATAACCATCTAGAAAATACTGACCGAGTTGTTTCTCACCCCCTCTTAAGGCGTGCTGAATGTCAATGTTCTCGGTATGCGCTACATACATGAGCCATTGTATAGCGGCGGATGAGTAGCGCTTTTTCGTCTTGTGATAATTATCACCCGGTAAAATGGCGATCGTTTTTTCTGGTAGAAATTTAAACCGGTACATTGACATACATACAGAGGCCAGGGTGATGAACTGAAAAGGGTCAATACAGCTGCTCTCCACAACCATTTCTTTTTGAATGTCGCAGTATTTTTTAACACTTTTCAACGTCATTTCCATAATGCGCTCTCTATAGATCTCACAGGCTCGTCTCAAAATTTCAACATCCTGTTTACAGTATGATTTTAGTTCACTCTTGAAGTCAAAAACTGTATGTTTCTCACCCTCATGCCAGGACAGGAACTCTACCTTCTCAACCGGTGCCATGTACTCTAACCCATAATATTTCACATCGGGTATAGGACCTACATAGTTTTGGTTTTCTCGGGTGTTAAAAAAGTGTGGAAAATGACCTTTGGCACCTGAAAAGCCCATGGCCTGAGGTAATTTACTGAGCTTCATGGGGATAAAATTTAGTGAGTCTATGAATCTTATAGACAAATCGGGCACCGTCACACACAAGAGGCGGCCACCTTGGGCTATCAGCTTTACCTGTAGTTTTTCAAAAATCAGCTCCTTAACAATAAAGTAAGAATCGTAGCGCCCTGCATTGTGGGCTATAAATGTATACCCTGAAAATTTCCCGCTGGTAAAGAACAGTAAAAAGTCATGCGTGCAGCTATCACCTTCAAACTCCCAGGACTGTTCACCACTCAGAGTTGTGGCATAAATGTAATTTGGGATGTGTGTGCCTGTCTCTTGCATACATTCAAAATCGTAAAAGATATAACAATCTGTTTCGACCTCCGGTACATAGCGTCGCATATAACAGAGGTGGGCGTCAAATTTATTTACACGTGTGCGACATACGGTGCAACGTAGCCCCGCACATTCATGCACGCCCTCGCTATTCCTGAACACAAAGCGGTGGCACTCATCACAAAATATTTTAAGCCTGCAGAATGGCGGATCATTCAGAGCTAATTGTTTGTGGCGCTCTAAACACTCACTAGAGCGACAATGAACCCGACATACGGGGCACCGTGGTGTTTGTTGTACACCGGCACACTCCACACAATCCACTCTTTGACAAGCTTTACAAAAATATTGACATGAATGGATGTTCTTGTTAGTGTACAATGAATTGTAGAGCTCACAAAAGTACTTAGCACCGATAAAACCTTTTATATTCTTGATACCGTAGTAGTGGTTATCATGGAACAGTACGAATACGATTTTACCACTAGCTGCATTGTCGGTCTGAAAGTAGCGCCAATCACCCTGACTGTAGTACAGTACTTTAATGGTGACACCCAAATAGTTCTCAAATGCTGGAATGTCGCTAAAACTCACTAATCGATCATCTGGAATCCCCAGCGTCGTGTGTATGTTTTTAGAGCGATTCAGTAAAACCGCATCACCGACATCAGCGTCCTCAATCAGGGCGCACACACTAGCGGCCAAACACAGATTTGTACTGTAATTGTTAAAATCATACAGCCACCGCATCTTTTGTTTAATGATTCGGCTGCTCGCTATAGATTTCAAGCGTCTTTTTACACCGACTCTCTGGTTTTTTACACCGCCTCGACGGTTTTTAACAGTGGTGATGACTAGTTTTAGGGTATTACTAGCCAAGCATTCAGCATTACTTTGAAGCGTGCGAGCAACAGCATTTAAAAAAGATTCAGAATTAAAATCCTCGCGGCTCTGCTTTGTAGTGAAAATGGGATCTAAAGCATCGCCACCTTCAAGCCTTAATTGCACAAAATCACCAGGATCGATATCCCTGATGACTCTATCCAGTAATGACTGAATACTGTCGTGAACAATGTTCACAGCCTCGACAAACGAACGTACACGCTCCAAATTTACAAACCTAAAATGATCGGTATGTATGCGTGCACTGAAATTACGGTTGTCCCTCTGGTGATGATGGAAGTGTTGTAAAAATACTGTATGATCTGATCCCCTCACATCATCAGCAGAGTTAGCATCCGCAGCAAAGGCTTGTGAGCTTTGTGCATCGGAACGGACGTCATTTTCAGGGACATCAGGGCTATGTGAGACAGGAGCATCTGTGTGTGGTGGTTCCTGGGTTGTCTGTGGTGATATACCAGGACAGATGTCTCCACCCCGCCACCTAGAGCATAGTGCGCGTCGAGCACTGACCAGTAGTTTTATAGCTCGTTTTATAACTCTGGACCTATTATAACGGTCTGTTTTAGTTGGTTTATGCAGACCCGAACCGATCATATTTAGTCATAACGGGTTACCACCATCTGGTATCTCGGTGTCTACTTGCAACCCGCGAAGCGCGTATAGCTCTGACTTACACGCATCTGTTGTGACTACTTCAGACAGCAATCTTTCAAAAGTATTACAGAAAAACAATATTTTGGGTAACCAGATTTTGTAACGTAAGTAACGATCTAGCTGGTCCTTAAACACTGAGGCTTCGGCAGGGGCCCAGCCGACGGCGTCATACATATGCGCTGTAGCGGGTACAGATACAGAATTCCGCTGTTAACAGCTAGAGTGTCCGCAGAACCAGCAGCGCTAACAGGCACAGAGACCGCAGAACCAGCAGCTCTAACAGGCACTGAGACCTCAGAATCCGCACTGCTAACAGGTACAGAGACCGCAGAATCCGCACTGCTAACAGGTACAGAGACCGCAGAATCCGCACTGCAACAGGTTACAGAGACATCTGTATGAAGCCTTGGCTTTTTACACACTTTATGCTTAGTCGTTAATGGTCTCTTTAACGGTCTCTTTAACCCCATCACAACATTAACTGGATTAGATACAGCAGCGTGAGATGTGGTGGGCAAATTAATGCTATCCGACAGTTCAACAGATGTGTTGTTAGCGGGCACAGTTACAGATGCCGGTAAAGGGTGTATAGTATGAGTGGTCCGTATAATGATCGGTTCTACGGTGCGCTTCTTACCATCAGCGAGCTGATCAATCTCACGGTCAAACGCCTCACGAGTCTGACGGGTTGTGGGATTCATGGCGGGAAATGTGACTGGTGATGTTTCTGAAGCACACGTAGTTCTCTGCGGTGTTTACGTGGCCGCTCCTGTACTTCAGAGTATAGTTCAGCGTCATTCAGCGCGCTCGCTGATGGTATTCAGACGTACTCGCTTCATGGGCATTCACTCGCCGCTGGATGGTTGCGCGCGTGAATGGGACAGCATCGGTCAGATAATGCGTTGCGTCGTGAGACAGCGGGCCCATAGGTGCTGTATCGGCGTCAGAACGGCTTGCGTGGTTTCTTGAGACGTGTGTTGCGAGGGTGTGTTATTTTTCTCTCGACTTTAGATTTATCTGTGGATGAGATTGTATATGTGTCAATCTGACTTTACAACTATCTTTAAGGAAAGATTCTACATGTAGCGGATACGTGCGAAACATCGCGATCCTAGGTGTGACAAGAGTGACATACGATGTATTAAGACTAGCCTGATATATCAAAATATACACTTACCGGTTAACGATGCTGCCTGCACGTTTGTAGCACTGGTTTCTGGGACGTCTGAGGCGTTCTCCACTAGCAGGTGTATATTCTCTTTTGTAAATATCATCCTCCTAGATTTCACTTTACGCGCTATAAATAATAATAATCATTAGAAGGGCCATCAACAATTTTCTCCATTCGTTTGGGCAAAACAGTTTTTCATGCGCCACGTACCTTTATCTTTCTTGACCGCCGCCAGGCTCCGCTTTTTAGGAGCTTTAGAAAATGCGATGTCTTCTTGGGCTCTGTTAGTGCACGGGTTCATAGGCATTTCGGGCGAGTCCAGCTCCGCTATCATCGCTACATCTGTAAGGTGTTAATATTCACTTACACGCTTAAATTCACATAGTTAAGAGTTATATATAGACGTATATATATATGCAGACATGTAGAAACACAGCGTACCCTCGATGCCCGGCGCTGAAAGTCCGTCCCAGGGCCCTGCAGCGCCGGAACTGCTACAAACAGCATCGGTTAAAATACAGGCCTCGGGATCCGAATAGTTCAAGGTGGCGAATATCTCATCAGGCAGGTCACAGCTCATTATACTCGGTTCTTAAAGAATAAAGCAAAAATAATATGCAAAAACAACTCTATATATCTATATATACACACACACCATACACACACACACACACACACAAAGCGCACACACACACACACACACACACACAAGCGCACATCCACACAACGCACCCGCGCAGGGCATCGCCGCCTGACCGCTCACGTTCCACCCATCAGTAGCGTTACTACACGTGGTCTCGGGTAAAATGTTGTGACAGGGCGCAGAATAGTTCATGGTTGGTGAAATCTCGGCAGATATACCCGGCTCTTAAACAAGATAGAATAAGGCGGTATAAAAATAATGTGCAAAACAACTCTTAACTAGAATAGCCTGCTGTGTCTGCATAAGTTGTAAAGCATACCCTGTTGCAAAACCAGTAACACTTCTGAAAGACTGTTGGAAAAAATATGCTCCGTCATCTAAAAATAAGATTAACTGTATTAATTTTAGCGTCAATCTATAGTAATTATTAATATTAATAGTAAGCGAACTAAATTTACCACTACAGCGTAAATATTCAGCTATTAATCAACACATACGTGGTATATTATTAAAACATATAAAGTACAACTATGGAAACACGGATAAGTTATTCATGCAAATAGTACACAGACTTAAATATAATTGAAACGAAATCCGTAAAATACTCACTATAGTTCTGTTCAGAGCGGAGTTGTGGTCTGTGAGTTGTGAGGTCTTCCAGGTGAGAGTTGCTTAGCATGTGAGCTGGGCTGTATTTATTACTGGTAACAGAGAGAACACGCCCTCTGTCAATACCATGAACTGCTAGATAGAAAAAAATCTATTAATGTTTTACAGAGCCATCATGGCTGCTAAGGGACCTGAAGCAATATTAAAGAAGCAATATTTCACGCCCGAAGCCCCGGCATCATTCACTGGCATTACAAACCTATACAGATCGGTTAGAACGCGTGGTATAAAACAACATGAGGTGATCGATTGGCTGAATAAACAAGATGTTTACACCCTTCATAAGCCTGTAAGGACAAGATTTTCCACCAATAAAATCTTTGTCTCGGACGTTGATTCGCAGTGGCAGGCTGATTTGGTTAGCTTAATTGAATATTCTAGGGAAAACGACACCGTGAAATATCTATTAACCGTGATAGACGTACTATCCAAATACGCCTGGGTAGCCGCCTTGCCCGACAAAACCGGTGCGTCTGTAGCTCGGGCGTTTGAGTTAATATTTGAAAGCGACCGCCGTACGCCGCAGAAACTACAGACGGATCGTGGCAAAGAATTTATGAATTCACACATGAAGCGTGTTTGTAAAATGCATAAAATTCACCATTTCTTCACCAACAATACCGTAAAGGCCGCTATAGTTGAGCGATTTAATCGTACATTAAAAACACGTATGTGGCGCTATCTGACGAAGCATAATACCTTTAGGTATATCGATATTTTACCTGGTTTGGTTCACAGTTACAATCACACCTTTCACACAACGATACAGACAAGGCCGTGCGATGTGACGAAACAGAACTCGTTACAGATATGGAAAAATATTTATAGCGGTATCGTGGCTAAAAAGCGTATTAAGCCATCTTTAAAAATTGAAGATCATGTCAGAATATCACGTTTTAAGAACCCTTTTACGAAGGGTTATGAGCAGACATTCAGCGAGGAGATATTTTTAATTAGCGACATTTCCAATAAATTTCATAAACCTCTCTATAAAATTAACGATTTAGCGGGCGACGCTATCGATGGATCATTTTATAAGGAGGAGCTGCAAAAAATACATTTCAATGAAAACCGCGTCTACCGCGTTGAGACGATTTTGAGAAAAAAACGTGTCAGGGGGGCGATTCATTGCTATATTAAATGGAGAGGTTATCCTGATAAATTTAATTCGTGGGTACCCGCGTCGGCTCTGACGGACATATAACCATGGAGTCCGAATCCTTCTTTATCACCCTACCCTCCAACGCTTCTGGCGATATATATCCGGAAAACACAATCGCCGAGTATACCACAAAATTATCTAAACCCGTTCAGCTTTCAGGACAATACGAAGTTGCTCTAACTGAGATTCAATACCCCCATACATGGTACACATTTGAGCGGGGTGAAGGGAATTTCTATATAGGCAAGCGGGGAGATGTGTTGCAGGAATATTATGTGAAGCCAAGTTTTTATAACACATGCGCCGACCTCATACGTGCTATTAATGAGAGAATTGATATTTTGAAGCTTGCCAGCGATGGATTTAAGCTGCGCTATGACGAAGTGCGGAGGAGTGTTACCCTACCGGATTCCTCCACGATACAGTTTGCCCCGGGTCAGAAATTGGGACATATTTTAGGCCTCCAGCCATACATCGAAGCGTATGATAATAACCAGACTGAGCGGAAGAAGATTTATGCCGATATAAAAGCTGGTTTTTATACATTATTTATTTACAGCGACATCATCCAGCATCAGCTTGTGGGTGGCAGCTACGTACAACTTCTGAGAACGGCGCAAATAAGCGGCAAGAGCGGTGAAATTACAACGCTTCAATACACACGCCCCGATTACGTGCCCTTATGCAAGCATCATTTTGACTCTGTAACAATCTCCATCTTATCGGACCAGGGAACTCCCGTTAAATTCAAGTACGGAAAGTGTATTGTGAGACTACATTTCCGGAAGAGACGCGATTAGCACGCTAGAAAATGGTGGCTCAGAGGCCGTACGGGGACCCAGCTGTTTATGCCCGCTACTATATTGCACAGTCTGGGCAAGGATTAGAGGGGTTCAGCGGGAGCGAGTACATGTACGGATCGGGTCTGGCTGGGATATTTAAAGGCTTATTTCGACGTGCTGTACCGCTTTTCAGAAGAGGCTTAGAATTGGTAAAACCACACGTGAAGACGGCTGTCAAAAACATTGCTAAAGACGCCGTCACATCTGTTTCGTCATCGCTTATGAATCGTATAAATACACACCCCGAGCAAGGTGGCGCGGGTCTAGTTTATGTCGCTAAAAAACCGCATAAAAGAAAGCGCCGCTCATGCCCCGCTTTACCACCGATCCTCATGAATAAAAAACCAGTCAAGCGTCGTCCCCGTCAGAAACGTGTGAGACGTACTGCTGAGGACATCTTCTGATCACCATGGCTTTCCTGCACGATGCTTCTGTAGAGTGTGCTAAATCTGAACTGGATATTTTTGGCATACCGCCGACACAGACGAGTATAGAGAAATCCCTATTTGTAGAAGTTCAGCCGATTGCCGCTCTAGCGGATAATGCACCGTTGGAATTTTTCATATCGGGTAGCGGTGATTATTATTACGACCTGAATAACACCCTTCTGTACATAAATTGTCGCATCGTCAAGCAGGATAATTCGAATATCGCCGATGACGCCCGTGTAGCCCTCATAAACTATCCTCTAGCCACTCTCTTTAATCAGGTCGATATTACTCTGGGGGACCGAGTTATCTCACAATCGGACAATCTCTACAGTTATAGAGCGTACATAGAGACTCTCTTAAATTACAGTTCACAGACGCTGTCCTCGCAATTTACTGCCGGATTGTTCTATAAAGACACAGCTGGTCACCATAATGACCGAAGCTTGGATGGCCCAAATGCAGGATTTATTAAAAGAGCCGCTGCAACCCACCGCTCCAAACCCCTGGACCTCATTGGGCCAATTTTTGGTGATATATTTAATCAACCAAAGCTAATATTGAACGGACTCGATCTTAAGGTTAAGCTAACGAGAAATAAGGACGCTTTCTGCCTCATGTCGGCTGAGGCCGATCCGCTGAAAGTGCAAATTATGCAAGCCGCTCTCTTTGTAAAGAGAGTACAAGTATCCCCAGCGGTCCGAATAGGCCACAGTCAGGCCCTCTTGGCAGCGACAGCCAAGTACGCTATTGACCGGACATGCATGAAAGTGTACAGCATAGCCGCTGGAACCCGGATCACGAACCACGAGAATCTCTTCCTAGGCCAGATACCGAAAACTGTTATATTGGGTTTTGTAGATAATGAAGCATTTAGCGGGTCTTACGCCAGAAACCCCCTGTTCTTCCACCACTACAACGTCAATCACGCAGCCCTCTACCTGGACGGACAACAGATCCCTGCGAGGCCTTATAACCCTAACTTTAATGACTACTTAGCCGTCAGAGAGTATATGGCTCTCGCACATATATCAGGCTAACAGAAAGCTGATTGTGCCATGGCCGTGGATCGTGAAGAGTTTATGTCCGGATTCACTCTGTTTGCGTTTGATTTATCAGCTGATCAGGAACCCGGCGGCCATTTCTCCCTCATTAAAACAGGTAACCTACGTGCTGAAGTCCGGTTTGCAGTAGCGACACCCCATACGATAAACATGCTTGTTTTTGCAATCAACCCGACCATTCTGGAAATTAATAATAGAAGAGAGATCTTGTACGATTTTAATTAGTGATGGATAGCCTACAACTCACGACCATACTGAAGGGGGATAGCTTTACAGAGCGTGTGTTTGGCGGTGTGTTTCCGTGTGATTTGCTTCCACCACATCGGGTAACTCATCGTCCTGTCGGATTCATCGTAAATACAGACCCCGCACACCAACCTGGCAAACACTGGATATTAATCGTGCTCTGTGACGCCAAGAAAGCCATATTTTTTGATAGCTACGGATTATGTGCTGACAACGCTATCTTTCCGAGCGAGTTTGTGACTTTCCTGAACACGAATTGTGAGACTTATTATTATCAAAGCAACCAGATCCAAGACACGTTTAGCACCGTCTGCGGTCACTACTGCGTGTACTTTTTACATTTTTTAGCTCGGAACATACCGTTCAGTACGATATTGAAGAAGTTTTCGGCTGATAAAACGCGTAATGATACAATTGTGAGAAATTTTATTGGTGATAGAAGATCAAGTTTAAAAACACACCACTACTTCTGCTGGAACATACATCAAACTTGCTCTTGTCTAGAGAGAACAGCATAATCATTCTGTATGTACTTTTAAATGCTTGAAATGTCTTTGAGATTTATTTATTACAATAAAATCTTGTACCCATGTTTTACAATACCGTGTCATTGCCTTTTTAAAAATCGCGTGTCTAATATTGTAACACGGCTATATACATAATATACCCGTACAATGAGACATGGTTATAAGTCTCGTCAGTTTTAAACATGCCCCAACATGCCTGGTGCTATACACAACACAAGCCTTAGATACACAGCATAGTAATAGCTTACCGATTTGTAACAAAAGTACATTCTTCCCAGTCCTGATATAAGTGTAGATACACCGCCAAGCTAAAAATATATATACTGAATAAAACTATAAGTTGAGCGTCATAATTCCAAATTACACCACAATAGTGTTTTACATGCATTTACTGGGTCCTTAAAAGTTTCTTCCTGAGACTTATAAAATCAAGAAGCGCTCTTTAATACAATAATACTCCACAGAATAATCTAATCCACTGGATAAAATATCAATAGACATGAATAAATCACTTTGATTGAAATTCACAAATTCACCAGACCTACGACTTCACAACCTGAGCAAAGTTCAGCCAGGGGACGTGACGACATGGATCAATCTGACAGGGAGACGGATTAAATGATAAGGGGGCGTGACGACCTGTCAAATTGAGTTTGACGAATAATGGAACTCCTATACTACTGGGGTGTGTTAGGGTTAGGTTTGTGGTTAGGGTTGGGACTAGGGTTAGGGGTGTGTTGGGGTTAGGGTTGGAGTTAGAATTGGGGGGTTTCCGCTGTTTAGGCACATCAGGGGCTTTCCAAATGTGACATGGTGTCTGATCTCAATTCCAGCCAATTCTGCGTTGAAAAAGTCAAACTGTGCTCCTTCACTTCTGAGCTCTGCCATGCGTCCAAACAGTAGTTTATCCCCACATATGGGGTATCAGCGTACTCTGGACCCCAAGAGTTATTGTGCAATTTGTCCAATTTCTCCTGTTACCCTTGTAAAAATAAAATATTGGGGCGAAAAAAATCATTTTTGCAAAAAAAAAAAAATATTTTTTTTTATTTTACGGCTGTGCGTTATAAACTTCTGTGAAGCATTTCGGGGTTCAAAGTGCTCACCACACATCTAGATAAGTTCCTTGTGGGGTCTATTTGCCAAAATAGGGTCACTTGTGGGGGGTTTCCACTGTTTAGGTGCATCAGGGGCTCTCCAAATGTGACATGACGCCCCCAGACCATTCCATCAAAGTCTGCAATCCAAAACGTCACTACTTCCCTTCCGAGCCCCGACGTGTGCCCATACAGTAGTTTTCGCCCACATATTGGGTATCAGCGTACTCAGGACAAATTGGACAACAACTTTTGGGTTCCAATTTCTCCTGTTATCCTTGTGAAAATAAAATATTGGGGGCGAAAAAATCATTTTTGTAAAAAAAAAAAAAAGATTTTTTATTTTTTATTTTACGGCTGTACGTTATAAACTTTAGTGAAACACCTGGGGGTTCAAAGTTCTCACCACACATCTAGATAAGTTCCTTGAGGGGTCTAGTTTCCAAAATGGTGTCATTTATGGGGGTTTCCACTGTTTAGGCAGATCAGGAGCTCTCCAAACACGACATGGCGTCCAGCCAATTCTGCGTTGAAAAAGTCAGACGGCGCTCCTTTACTTCCAAACTCTGCCATGCACCCAAACAGTGGTTTACCCCCACATATGGGGTATCAGCGCACTCAGGACAAATTGCACAATAACTTTTGGAGTCTTGTTACCCTTGGAAAAATAAAAATTGGGGTGAAAAGATCATTTTTGTGGAAAAAATATGATTTTTAAATTTTACGGCTCTACGTTATAAACTTGTGTGAAGCACTTGAGGGTTCAAATTGCTCACCAAAGATCTAGATAAGTTCCTTAGGGGGTCTAGTTTCCCAAATGGGGTCATTTGTGGGGGGTTTCCACTGTTTAGGCACATCAGGGGCTCTCCAAATGCAACATGGCATCCAATCTCAATTCCAGCCAATTTTGGTTGGAAAAAGTCAAATGGTGCTCCTTTCATTCCGAGCTCTGCCGTGCGCCCAAACAGTGGTTCCCCCCACATATGGGGTATCAGCGTACTTAGGACAAATTGTACAACAACTTATGTGGTCCAATTTCTCCTGTTACCCTTGGGAAAATAAAAAATTAGTGACTAAAAGATAATTTTTGCGGGAAAATAATAGGATTTTTTATTTTCATGCCAGGGCATTATAAACTTGTGTGAAGCACTTGGGGGTTCAAAGTGCTCACCAAAGATCTAGATAAGTTCCTTAGGGGGTCTAGTTTCCAAAATGGGGTCACTTCTGGGGGGTTTCCACTGTTTAGGCTCATCTGGGGCACTGCAAACGGAACATGACCCCCATCAACGTCTGCATTCCGAAACGTTACTACTTCCTTTCCAAGCCCTGCCGTGCGCCCCCCCCACATATTGGGTATCAGCGTACTCAGGACAAATTGGACAACAACTTTTGGGGTCCAATTTCCTTGGGAAAATTCAAAAATTTGGGACTAAAAAATCATTTTTGTGGAAAATTGATTTTTTTTTTCACACCCAGGCATTATAAACTTTTGTGAAACACTTGGGGGTTCAAAGTGCTCACAACAGATCTAGATAAGTACCTTAGGGGGTCTAGTTTCCAAAATGGTGTCACTTGTGGGGGTTTCCACTGTTTAGGCGCATCAGAAGTTCTCCAAACGCGACATGGCATCCAATCTAAATTCCAGTCAATTTTAGTTTGAAAAAGTCAAACGGCGCTCCTTCCATTACGAGCTCTGCCGTGTGCCCAAACAGTGGTTTTCCCCCACATATTGGGTATTGGCGTACTCAGGAGAAATTGCATAACAACCTTATCTGTCCATTTTCTCCTTTTACCCTTGTGAAAATAAAAAAAAAGTTTGTAAAAGATCATTTTTGTGGCTAAAAAGTTAAATATTCATTTTTTCCTTCCACGTTGCTTTAGTTCCTGTGAAGCACCTGAAGGGTTAATAAACTTCTTGAATGTGATTTTGAGTACCTTGAGGGGTGCAGTTTTTAGAATGGTGTCACTTTTTGGTATTTTCTGCCATATTGACCCTTCAAAGTGACTTCAAATGTGAGGTGGTCCCTAAAAAAATGGCTTTGTAAATTTTGTTGTAAAAATGAGAAATCGCTGGTCAACTTTTAACCCTTATAACTTCCTAACAAAAAAAAATTTTGGTTCCAAAATTGTGCTGATGTAAAGTAGACATGTGGAAAATGTTATTTCTTAACTATTTTGTGTGATATATTTCTCTGTTTTAAGGGAATAAAAATTCAAAGTTTGAAAATTGCAAAATTTTAAAATTTTTTGCCATATTTGCATTTTTTTCAAAAATAAACGCAAGTTATATCGAAGAAATTTTGCTTCTAACGTGAAGTACAATATACAACATGAAAATATATACCACACACTCTTAGGAATTCCATGCAAATTATAACTTTATTTATGGCAACAGGGAGCAAATGTGTAAAGCGAAATAGACACTCTGACGTTTCGACTCTTCCCGAGTCTTACTCATAGTATCGCTTTATTAAGAGTCAAAGATATTAGATTCCTATAGGAAAAGAAAGTTCTTATAAAGAAATATTGAGAGCCATATAATCCACCAAAGGATGTCCAATGTTATTTCAATAAACAGGATGTACCTGTATGCAGTTGTCATAGAGCGGCGCTCCCGCGCCTTGCTGCTGGCTGGTATTTCTTTATAAGAACTTTCTTTTCCTATAGGAATCTAATATCTTTGACTCTTCCTAAGAGTGTGCGGTATATATTTTTCATGTTGTAGATTGAGGACAATTTGTCCACTATACCAGCACCTCATACTCTCTAGTACCGTGTGCACACCATTAGTTCCCTTACTGTGAAGTACAATATGTCACGAGAAAACAATCTCAGAATTGCGAATATCCGTTGAAGCGTTCCAGAGTTATAACCTCATAAAGAGACAGTGGTCAGAATTGTAAAAATTGGCCCGGTCATTAACGTGCAAACCACCCTTGGGGGTAAAGGGGTTAATGGTCAAGCCTGCTCTCTGGATCCGCCCGAGCACCTGCGCCAGGTGCTCTAGGTGATCCTCCCAGGTGGGACTGAAGATGGCAATGTCATCCAGGTACGCGGTCGCATACCCTTCCAGTCCCTCGAGCAGCGTGTTGACCATCCGCTGAAAAGTGGCAGGGGCATTCTTCATGCCGAAGGGCATCACCGTGGACTCGTACAGTTCGAATGGGGTGATACAGGCAGAGCGTTCCCGTGCCCTAGGGGTCAGGGGAATCTGCCAATACCCCCTGCTCAGATCCATGATGGTCAGGTACTTGGTCACGGCCAGCTGGTCGAGCAGGTCATCGATGCGCGGCATTGGGTACGCATCGGTGACCGACACAGCGTTGAGCCCCCTGTAGTCCACGCAGAACCGCGTAGTTCGGTCCTTTTTAGGGACGAGGACTACAGGCGAAGCCCACACGCTGTTGGACGCTTGGATCACCCCCAGCCTCAGCATCTCGTCTATCTCTTGGCGCATCTGCTGCTGCACCTCAAGAGAGACCCAATATGCTGAACGCCGGATTGGGGGGTGGTTGCCAGTGTCCACGTCATGGACTGCTGCCTCAGTCCTTCCGGGCAGGCTGCTGAACAGCTCCCGAAAGGGGTGCAGGGTGGCCCCCAGCTGGGAACGTTGGTCCTCCGAGAGCTGGTGGCCAACCCCCACATCCTCGATGGATCCACCCGCCTTGGCTTGGGTGAGCAGATCGAGGAGGGTTTCTGCCTCTCCTTCCTCTGGAAGGTTGCACACTGGGTGGGCATAAGCCTCCCGCTCATGATGGGCCTTCATCATGTTCACATGGAAGGCCTTCCTCCTTCCACGGGCGTGGTCCAGGGTGACCAGGTAGGTGACGGCGTTGAGCTGCTCGTGCACGAGGTATGGACCCTCCCAGGCCGCCTGAAGCTTGTTTTGGGGTACGGGGACCAGTACCCACACCTTTTGACCCACCTGGTAGGTCCGCTCACAAGCATTCTGGTCGTACCATCGCTTCTGGTCAGCCTGAGCTTGGGTCATATTGTCATGCACCAGCCGTGTCAAGGCCATCATTCGGTCCCGGAAGCGCACGACATACTCAATGACTGACACTCCAGGGGTGGCTAAATCTCCTTCCCATGCTTCCTTCACCAGAGCAAGGGGCCCCCGTACATGTCGCCCGTACAGGAGCTCAAAGAGGGAGAACCCCGTTGAGGCCTGTGGGACCTCCCGGTAGGCAAACAGCAGGTGTGGGAGATACCGCTCCCAGTCTCTCCCGTGGGAGTCAACCAACATCTTCAGCATCTGCTTTAAGGTGCCATTGAACCGCTCACACAAGCCATTGGTCTGTGGGTGATACGGGCTGGCCACCAGATGTTGCACCTGTACCTGCTTACAGAGAGACTCCATCAGCTGCGACATGAACTGGGTCCCTCGGTCGGTGAGCATTTCCTTGGGAAACCCCACTCTGGAGAAAATCTCCAGTAAGGCAGTGGCCACTTTGTCAGCCCGAATGGATGACAAAGCTACCGCCTACGGGTACCGGGTGGCATAGTCCACTACTGTTAGTATGAAGCATTTCCCGGAGCGGCTGGGAGTGGACATAGGTCCAATGAGATCCACAGCCACCCTCGAGAAAGGCTCTTCGATGATGGGCAGAGTTACCAGTGGGGCTTTAGGGTGCGGCCCCGCCTTCCCCACCCTCTGACAGGTGTCACACGAACGGCAGTAGGCTATCACCTCGGTCCTCATTCCAGGCCAGTAGAAATGCTGAGCTAGCCTGGCCCTGGTTTTAGTGATCCCTAGGTGTCTGGCCATTGGAATCTCATGTACGATCCGCAACAATTCCGCCCTGAACGAATGGTGTGCCACTAACTGTCGGTCCCTGGGCCACGCCTCCGGTGAACCCTGCTGGACCGTTACCCGGTACAGCCATCCCTGGTCCCAGACCACTCGCTCGTGGTCGGACTCCAGGGGAGGCTGTGCCGCCTGCTCCTTGAGAGTCTTCAGGCTAGTGTCATCTTCCAACGCTGCCTGAAATCCCTGACTTGATGTAGCAAGAATTGATGAAACTGCCATGTCCTCTGTCAGTTCCCCGGGATCTGTCTCCTGGCTACTGTCTGACTCGGCAGCCACTTGGTCGGAGAGGGGGAAACCGTCGGACCTCCGCGAGGCTCCTTGGGCTTCAGCGCTCCCACTCCTGGTAACAGCGGCCACGATCGCTGAGACCACGGGTAGCGCCTGCTTTCCCTCGTCCCCTGACCAAGTCGCCGGGTCAGGCAGACTTCCCTGACTTCCTGACATCCCGGATGTGGGGAACTCCTGCCCTGGGGTCTTACCTGGTGGCTCCTCTCCCGGGATGCCCCCTCCCTCCATGGCCTGTTCCTCTTCCTGCAGGGGCCTTAGACTCAGCAGCCTGGGTTCACTTAGGGGCCCTACACTGCCCATGGCAGCCCCTCCCCCCACCTCTGAGCTCTCCCGTGCAGCCTCCTCACCTGTCCTCACTGCGAGCCCTGTGTGTGTAGTGTCAGTGCATGGCTTACCATCAGGTGTCACTTTCTCCTCCACTGTTGGAGGCACATTCAATACATTAACATTAGCATTCACAGTAGAGTCATGACATTCTTGGGGAGCCGAACTTGGGGGTTCAGTGGCCACATACTGGGACACTAGCCGCCCAAAATCGGTCCCAAGCAACACATTTGCAGGAATGTTCGGCGTTACTCCCACCTCCCGCATCCCCCTCCCGGCTCCCCAGTCCAAATACACCTTGGCAACGGGCAGCGCCGGTTCAACGCCTCCAATTCCGGAGACAGAAAGGGTTTTCCCAGGTACCAAGTCTTGAGGGGACACCACCTTAGGACGTACCAGGGTTCGTTCAGCGCCTGTGTCCCGCAGTCCCATGACCGCTGAGCGGCCGATGGTGACGGTTTGGTAATTGTCTAGGGACCTCCCACCACCCCCTCCCGCACACAAAACAGTGGTCGGTTTCTGGGACAGGGATGGGGCCTTCTGGCGCTGGGGACACGCAGCCTTAAAGTGTCCTGGCTGATTGCAATTATGACAACGTCTGGGTTCTGTTCCTGGCCTGGAGAGGGCAGCCGGGGGGTACACCCCTTGCACTCTGGGGGCTGGATATGGGGCTGGGGCAGGATTGGGCTTACCCCCTCTCCAGGTGCTGCTGGCAGGCTTCTTTGGCTCCGGCACCCTGTTGTTGGCATACTCGTCTGCCAGGGCGGCTGTAGCAGAAGCCCCCTTTGGTTTCCGGCCACGGAGGAACTGCTGGAGGTCCTCTGGGCAGTTCCACAAGAATTGCTCCATGACAAACAGTTCCTGGACCTCCTGGCGGGTAGTGCGCTCTAGACCCGAGGTCCAGTGCTCCGCAGCTCTCAGCAGGGCCCGCATGTCCAGGTCCAGGTGTCCTTTGAGCCCCGCTGCAGGCTCCTGAACTTCCTGCGGTACGACTCCGGGGTGAGGTTGTAGTGCTGGATCAGGGCCCGCTTGATGCTGTTATAGTCCTGCTCCTCCCCGGCAGGTAAGTCCCCCAAAACTTCCAGGGACTTACCCCTCAAACGGGGGGTCAGGTACCTTGCCCACTGATCCGGGGCCAGATGATGTTGGAGGCAGGTCCTCTCAAAAGCCAGCAGAAAGGAATCCAGGTCTCCATCCTTTTCAAGCAAGGGAAAGTCTTCCGCCCGGACCTTGGAAGCCCTTGTCTCCGGTGGGCCTGGTGCGTCCAGTGGGGGCCCGTGCTGAGCCATCTCCAGTCGGTGCCGGTGCTCCGCAGCTTCACGGCGCTCTGTAGCCTGCAACACACATTCTGTATGCTCCCGCTAAGCCGCTCTCTCTGCCGCTGCTTGCTCCCGCTCTGCTGCTTTCTCTGCCGCTGCTTGCTCCCGCTCTGCTGCTTTCTCTGCCGCCACCAGGAGTCTGTCATAGGCGGCGTCATTACCAGCCTCGAGCTGTGCCATAGCCGCTTGGAAAAGGGCCTCCGATCTGGACAGGCTGGGACGGGCAGGGGGTGGACAGTCCACTGTGAGACTGAGGACGGGGGTCGGGCTCCTTGGGGAGCCCTGGCTGAGCTTCCCTCATCGGTATCGAACCCCTCATAGACCACAGCATTGGCCTCCCCCTTTTCCCTACTCCTGGTGCCTTCCGCCATCTTGGGAACCTTTGGTTACTGAAACAGCTGCAACCCCGACCTTGCACACAACTTATTATATTTACACTCTGACCGTCTAGTGCTGGGCTGACCTTAAGACCCCAGCAGTGAAAGTACCGCTGGTAGTCTCTAGTGTCTGGGAGTAGGGGTCCCACGCACACTATTACTCTGATCCCACCGCTGCCACCAATTGTGAGGAACTAAGCCGACCGCCACACAGTAGCCCGGGTATCACAGCTTCTGATCCCACCGCCGCTACCAAATGTGAAGGACGACCCCTTTCCTCATACGTCACCAATGGGATGTAACTCCACAGGTACAGCTCTCCGGCGCCCCCTTTGTCTCTCAGGTCCGTAAGGGAACTGCACCTAGAGCAAATGGCCACCGGGGAGGTTGTCCTGTTACCCACTGGGTATTCTAAGATTCGTGATCAGAGTAAAAGCATCAGCCCAAAATTAATTTTATGGTTTAATTGCCTTAAGGGCGCACTAGATAATTACAGAAATATACAGTAAAGCTATGCAACGTAATTACAATGGATTTGCAGTCAGAATAAAATACCACAATAATGTACAAGGCTTAAAGGTATTAGCTATAGATCAATATTACCGGGTTGTATGGACATGGGGAGGCAGGGAGCTCTGCGGTCCCCAGGTAACAGTCTTTAGTTGCTGGACAGTCCCCAAAAACATCTGCTGCTGCTCCCATGGCAAGACAAATCCGTTTTCTTTTGGTCCTTCCTAGACCATCTTCTTGGCTTCTGTGTTTAAAATGGAATGAGAACAGCCTGTTCATGGCTACAGTTCTTAAACCTGCTAGGCCCCTCCCCTTTGCTTTGAAGCACGCATATTAACTGGCCTGCAATTCATATGGAGCAGGAATTACTGGCTTGAGTCTGAGTTATTTAACATACTAATGACCATCTTATTCAGACACTGGTCTAAACTAATTAGCATACTAAAGCCCTTTTGATTCATAGTGGACATCAAAACCGGTCGTACTGGATATGCTAACAGGCCCTGTGTAGTTAGCAGTCTGTGGCTCTGTGAACCGACAAAATGGAGGCTGGTATAGGCCCTATACAAGATGGCGGCGGTCCCGACCTTACATAGGGTAATTCCCAAGTGAAACGGCACTGGTTCAAATTGAGGAGCAGCCATGAAGATTTCCTAAGAAAAGAGAAACAGCATCGTCCAGGTCATTGATAGCGGTCTCTCGACAAGGAATCTTGCCAAATTGCATCGTGTGAGTACCATGTCAGTTGCAGGGCTGCCACTAGGAATTTTGGGGCCCCATACTGCCAAAATTTATGGGGCCCCCTTGAGACTCCGCCAAGGCTCCACCACCAGTTCCACCTCCACCCTAGCTCCTCTTCCACCACGCGAACCATCCAAAATCCCTCCGCCTTTTCTTGGAAAAACTCCACTTCTGCACCACGCCCTCACCAATGACACATTAACACCATATCACATGCATAGCCATCAACTTTTGTTTTGACCAAAAGATTTTTTAAGCCTGCCACCACGACAAGGTAGACTCTATTGGCAGGGCCCTACTCTACTCTAAACATTTGGTAACTTTTTTTTTGGTATATTTTAATTATCTTTCTTCAAGGGAATGTGTCACATAAATTTTTTAAACTAATTGAAATCATATTATATATATATATACACTGTATTTCTGATTGCAGATTATTGCATTCTGTATACAGTTAATGATGGGCCCCATAAGATGCTCCATACAAAATACTCCCCATATAATGCTCCATAAAGGTTAATAATTCATCTTATTGAAGTGTGACTGTCACTACTTGAGTCCCAAGTGATATACTACTAGCTTCATGCATAGTGACAGTCACACTTCAAGATGAATCTGATAACAGCTGCCGGCGCCAGAAAAAAACAAAAAACAAATTTGGCTTGTGTGAGTCTGTAGGAAGTGAAATCTGGCATTGTACTATACCTATATCTCTCTGCTGTATCTGTGCATCATGAATCGCGGTATGTGTTAGGCTATGTGCACACGTATCAGAATTGTCGCAGAAATTTCCGCGGCAATCCCGCACCTCCCTGCAGCGGGAAATACGCATTTTATAGGTATGCGTATTCCCACCAGAAACTAACGTTTTGCAAGCGATCTGTAGCATCGCTTGGAAAACTGATTGACAGGTTGGTCACACTTGTCAAACAAGTGTTTGACAAGTGTGAGCAACTTTTTACTATTGATGCCGCCTATGCCGCATCAATAGTAAAAAGATCTAATGTTAAAAATAATAAAAAAAATAAAAAAATCGTGCTATTCTCGCCTTCCGGCGGCCCCCGCAGCCTTCTCGGTCCTCGCGATGCTCCCAGCAACTCCCGTTCCCAGTGATGCCTGGCGACAATGACCCCAGATGACGTAGCATCACGCGAGACCGATACGTCATCTAGGGTCATTGTCGCTATGCATCACTGGGAACGGGAGTTGCCAGGATTATCGCTGATGACCAGGAAGGCTGCGGGGGCCGCCGGAAGGTGAGAATAGCACGATTTTTTATTTTAAATATTGTTTTACAGGGATATGGTACCCAGGGCAGAGTCTCCTCTCGTCCAGACCCTGGGTACCAACCGCACATGAGCCGCTCACTTTGCACATGGTGTGCATATACAATTCAGCCCGCAGCCCGTCTGTCCCTGGGGCCTTAGTAGCTTGAAATGAGGTTAGAACTTCCTCCAGTTCCTCCACTATAAGAGGCGCATCCAATGCCAACCTTTGTTCCCCCTGATAACTGTGGCAGAGGCAATGAAACAAAGTAGCTACAGTATTAATCACCTCTGATGTCATACAGAGTTTGGAAGAATATAATGGTTTACAGAAAAGGAGAAACTTATTAAGAATTTCTTCCGACCCGGTAACCGTGGACCCAACTGATTTCTTAATTGCCGGGATGACAGGAGATCCCTGCTGAGCTCTAGCGACCGTGGCCAACAGATGCCCCGCACCCTCCCCCTCCGTATAGAAATTCTGTCTGATAAAAAATCTTTTATGTTCTGCCTGTTTCAGAAGGTGATTATTTAGCAGTTTTTGTGCCCCCGACCCATTCATTTCTATGAAGCAGAGCGGAGGAATTTACAAACCTCTGTTTTGCCTCATCGACACATTGCTGAAGATCAATAGTACGGGCTCTACTCTTAAGGTACTCTCACACTAAGCGAGATCGCTAACGAGATCGCTAAAATGTCACCGATTTTATAACGCAGTAGCGATCTCGTTAGCCACACAGCTGTGTGTGACATGTAGCAGCGATGTGGCCCCTGCTGAGATGTCGTTGATCGCTTATGAACGTTTTGAGCCGTTTTTTGGTCGTTGGTGTCCCGCTGGATAGCCTGAATCGCTGAGTGTGACACCCTTTATTATCATACCACTGCATCTCCCGTAATACCTTGGCCCCCAACCAACAATTTTCCCCGGCATTTATCTAGAGCCACATTGAGATACATATTGAAATCCCCAATAATAATTGCAGGTGTATCCGGGTGTTCCATCAGCAACTGGATTATCAGCTGTATAGTTTCCATTGAGAATGGTGGAGGAATATATAATGCTACTATGCACACCCGTACGCCATAATGCAGACACACCAAGCAGATAAATCTGCCCACGTGATCTATTATGACTTTTATACATGTACAAGAAAGATTGCGGTGGATAAAAATACTAACGCCCCTGGTGTATGAGCTATTTGAAGAATGAAAGGACGCCCTCTCCAATATTTAATGAGAGTTTGTGCACTTTCAGAGGTCGTATGAGTCTCCTGGAGACAAATCACAGCTGTTTAAAAGCCCTTAAGTATCTCAAAAATGGCTGATCTTTTGGTAGGCTCACCCAACCCCCGCACATTCCACGAAATCAAATTAACCTGACCCACCATGAGTGCCTTTAATTATATGACATGATCAAATTTTCCCGTATTGTTTCCTACTGGATAGACTTTTGTCCTGAGGCCCAGAGACTGCATACACAGCAAATAATGTTGCGCCGGAGTCGATTTTCCAGATCATCAGTTTTGCTTAATAGGGCCACAATATTAACCCCTTTCTGACCTCAGACGTACTATCCCATCCATGGTACTTGGGCCGGTATTACCATGGACGTGATAGTACGTCCCATGCGATCAAACGTGCTCACACTGGGAGCGCTGCCGGGTCTCAGCTGATTCTCACAGCTGAAACCTGGCACCAAATGCCAGGAGTGGTCACAGACCGCTTCAGGCACTTTAACCCCCGGAACACTGCGATCAAACATGATCGCAGCGTTCCAGTGGCATAGGGAAGCATTGGGCAGGAAGGGGGTTCCCTGTGTGCTTCCCTGAGACTCTCGGAGCAACGCGATGTGATTGCGTTGTTCCGAGGGCCTCTTCCCTACAGACCCCCAGATCCAAGATGGCCGCGGGGTCCTTCCGGGTCCTGCAGGGAGGTGGCTTGTCAGTGCCTGCTGAGAGCAGGCGCCAGCAAGCCTCCTCCACTGTCTGTCAGATCGCTGATCTGACACAGTGCTCTGCAAAGTGTCAGAACAGCGATCTGACACTATATAGTGATGTCCCACCCTGGGACAATGTAATAAAGTAATAACAAAATATTATACTGTGTAAAAATATTTTTTTAAAAATCCCTAAATAAATAAAAAAAAATATTTCCCCAATAAACACATTATTATGTAAATAAAAACACAATAGCATCATCAGCGAAAAAATAAAGTTATAGCTCTCAGAATAAAGCGAAGCAAAAATAATTATTTTTTATATATAAAATAGTTTTTATTGTATAAAAGCGCCAATACAGAAAAAAAGATATAATTGAAGTAACGCTGTAATCATACTGACCCGATGAATAAAACTGCCTTCTCAATTTTACCACACGCGGAACGGTATAAACGACCCCCCCCCAAAAGAAATTCACGAATTGCTGGTTTTTGTTCATTCTACCTCCCAAAAATCAGAATAAAAAGCAATCAAAAAATGTCATGTGCCCGAAAATGGTACCAATAAAACCGTCAACGAGTCCCGCAAAAAACAAGAACTCACATGACTCTGTGGGCCAAAATATGGAAATATTATAGCTCTCAAAATATGGTGATGCAAGAACTATTTTTTTGCAATAAAAAGCGTCTTTTAGTGTGTGACAGCTGCCAAACATAAAAATCCGCTATAAATAGTAAATCATCCCCCCCTTTATCACCACCCTAGATAGGGAAAAATAATAAAATAAAAAAAGTATTTATTTCCATTTTCCCATTAGGGTTAGGGTTGTGGCTAAAGTTAGGGTTAGGGTTGGGGCTAAAGTTAGGGTTAGGGTTGGGGCTAAAGTTAGGGTTGGATTTAAAGTTAGGGCTAGGGTTGGGGCTAAAGTTAGGGTTAGGGTTGGGGCTGGAGTTGGGGTTAGGGTTTGAATTAGGGTTTGGATTAGGGTTGGGATTAGGGTTAGGGTGTGTTACGTTAGGTTTGTGGTTAGGATTAGGGGTGTGTTGGGGTTAGGGATGGAGTTAGAATTGGGAGTTTCCACTGTTTAGGCATGTCAGGGGTTCTCCAAACGCGACATGGTGTCTGATCTCAATTCCAACTAATTTTAGTATGAAAATGTCAAATGGTGCTCCTTCCGTTATGAGCTCTGCCGTGCGCCCAAACAGTAGTTCCCCCCCACATATGGGGTATCAGCTTACTCAGGACAAATTGGAAAAACTACTTTAGGGGTCCAATTTATCCTCTTACCTATGGAAAATGAAAATTTGGGGATGAAAAGATCATGTTTGTTGAAAAAAAAATGATTTTTTTTTTCACAGCTCTACGTTATAAACTTTTGAGAAGCACGTGGGGGTTCAAAGTGCTCACCACACATCTAGGTAAGTTCCTTTGGGGGTCTAGTTTCCAAAATGGTGTCACTTGGGGGGGTTTCCACTGTTTAGGCACATCAGGGGCTCTCCAAACGCGACATGGCGTCCGATCTCAATTCCAGCCAATTTTGGTTTGAAAAAGTCAAACGGCGCTCCTTCCCTTCCGAGCCCTGCCGTGCGCCCAAACAATGGTTTTCCCCCACATATGGGGTATTGGAGTACTCAGAAAAAATTGCACAATAACTTATCTGTCAATTTTCTCCTTGTACACTTGTGAAAATAAAAATTTTTTTTGTAAAAATCAAAAATTCCTGTGAAGCACCTGAAGGGTTAATAAACTATTTGAATGTGGTTTTGAGTACCTTGAGGGGTGCAGTTTTTAGAATGGTGTCACTTTTGGGTATTTTCTGCCATATAGACCCCTCAAAGTGACTTCAAATGTGAGGTGGTTCCTAAAAAAAATTTTGTAAATTTTGTTGTAAAAATGAGAAATCGCTGGTCAACTTTTAACCCTTATAACTTCCTAACAAAAACAAAAATTGTTTCCAAAATTGTGCTGCTGTAAAGTAGACATGTGGGAAATGTTATTTATTAACCATTTTGTGTGACATTTCTCTGTTTTAAGGGCAAAAAAAATAAAAATTTGAAAATTGCAAAATTTTTGCCATATTTCCATTTTTTTCAGAAATAAACGCAAGTTATATCGAAGAAATTTTACTACTATCATGAAGTACAATATGTCCGAGAAAACATTCTCAGAATCGCCAAGATTTCCAGAGTTATAACCTCATAAAGGGACAGTGGTCAGAATTGTAAAAATTGGCCCGGTCATTAATGTGCAAACAACCCTCGGGGGTAAAGGGCTTAACAGAGGCAGTTTTAACTTCTTTGAATAATAGTGGCAATATATCTTCCACCTCACTCACACAGCCTTCAACAGTCATCAAATGTAAATTTTTGGTGAAGAATCAACAAGTGGGACATAATTGTGAAGTTGAACAAAATTAATTGGTAATTTTAAATTTTTGTGGAAATACAAAAACTGAAAAGTGGGGCGTGCAATATTATTCGGCCCCTTTACTTTCAGTGCAGCAAACTCACTCCAGAAGTTCATTGTGGATCTCTGAATGATCCAATGTTGTCCTAAATGACTAATGATGATAAATATAATCCACCTTTGTGTAATCAAGTCTCCGTATAAATGCACCTGCTCTGTGATAGTCTCTGGGTTCTGTTTTAAGTACTGAGAGCATCATGAAGACCAAGGAACACAACAGGCAGGTCCGTGATACTGTTGTGGAGAAGTTTAAAACCAGTTTGGATACAAAATGATTTCCAAAACTTTAAACATCACAAGGAGCACTGTGCAAGTGATCATATTATCTCTTATCTGCAGATTATCTCTTATCTGCAGCACTTTTGTGGATGAGGAAATGCTCCCTGCTGTCTGCGTGTTACCTCCGATTCTGAGTGACCTGGCATATTGCTCCAGGCGTGCTGCTATGTCCGGCCGTTTACCCTCCTCCACTGCTAGTAGACACTGTGGTGCCATCTTGGATGCCAGACTCCATCAGAGCAGCCGCTTGCTTCCTCTTTTTATCTTGCCTTGTCACAACAGAAGATAAGTTACCACTCTCTGGACACTTCAGACCTTCCCCCACCTGTCTGTATCAAGCAGCGCTGCCGTGCTCCCCGATGAGCAGGAGATAAGACAGGATTACTATGGAGCTGATCACAATGCACATCCTGCTACATTCCCAGCCAGGCCACGCCCCGAGTCCGATTCTTTAAAGGGAAGGTGCCGCGTTTTTATATTAAAAAAAAAATGTTAAATTCCTTATTTTTATAACATTTTCAAGTGCACAGTATTTATAATTTTTTTTTTGCAGTCACTGGGGGCTGCCATTTGGCTTTGCAGGAGTGTAAGAGTCGCTGCCCTGGGCATAGACATCAGAGTTTGGGCGCCGACCCTATCTATAAACACTGTAGCCGCATTAGCTGTGACCTGAGCACGCCCTCCTGGGCTGTCCAGCTCACAGCTGTGGGAGGAGATTGCGGCCATTTTGTTGTAGCCCGCAGTGTATTTTCCCCTGTGATTGCACACACTGCTCAGTGCGTGCGATGACAGGAGCGTGGGGGTCATGCTGTCACATGTCAGAGTTACCCCGCAGCTGTGACTGTCAGTCACGGTAACGCTACCAGCCGGTACTGTTAGTCACAGCGCTGCGGGATCATGCTGGCAGATGTCAGTGTGATTCTGCAGCTGACTGTAAGGCCTCTTTCACACTTCAGTCGTGTGACGTCCGCCCAAGTGTGAAAATGGCGGATCCGTCAGAAAAGTGTAAAAACGGATGCAAAACGGATCATTTTTTTGACGGATCCGCCAAGAAGTTTTCACCGGAAATGATGAAATTTTCGTTCCGGAAATGTAAGTCCGGAGAGAGAGAACCGAGAGACCCCGGACAGTTTTGGCAGCATTTTCAATGATTTTCTATGGAGGCGACGGATCCGCGGGCGGATTCCGTCAAAAACGGATGCCAGCGGATCCGCCGCCCATAGACGACCATTATACTAAATGGTGGATGCGGCGGATCCGTCGTAGTCCGCCATTTTGGCAGACCCAAAAAACGGTGCATTGGACGTTTTTCTGAAATGACGGACGCCAATTTTTTGGCGGATCCGTCAAAAAACGGACCTAACGGACAACCATCTGTCAAAATCCATCACTAATGCAAGTCAATGGGAAAAAAACGGATCCGCCCAAAAAAAATGGCGGATCCGTTTTTTTCACATTTTGACGGATTTTGACTGACGTCGCACGACTGAAGTGTGAAAGAGGCCTAACCCGCAGCGGTGACCTACGGTAAAAAAGCAGGTGCGGGCCAATGAGACTACTGCTCCCATCGGGCTATGTCTGATGGGAGAGTAGTATCTGCCGACGCCTGTGCTAACAGTTAAAAAAAAATAAAGAAACATTACATACATATTCACAAAACTTTTTAAAAAAAATTATACTCACCTCACACCAAATCCACGACGCCATCGTCTCCTAAAAATAATGTAAAATAATAAACCAACCCATACTCCCTGTCCACCGTAGTCCAGGTAATCCAGATTGTCCCATGGCGATCTGACGTGTCACATCTTGCCTCCGGCAATACATTGACAAGAGGTGATCGCCCCCTGCAGTATATTACTGAACTGCCGTGAGAGTTCACCGGAGTTCATTAGCTCGGTGCTCTCACATACGGCACCGCTGTGTGAGAATTTTCACATGCAGCAGTGGTGCCGTAAAGGGAGAGCACCGGAGTAATATACTGCGGGAGCGATTACCTCCTGTCAGTGTATCGCCGGCTGTCTTTGAGAGCAGTCATATCACTGATGTGACTGCTGTCAAAGTGATCAGGATCGTCGTGGGACATTATGGATTATCTTCTTGTCGGACTGGTGAGGAATATTTGTGGCTTATTATTTTATTTTGGTTGCAGGAAACGAGGGAGTCGGGGATCAGGCGTTCGTTAAGTATAGTTTAATTAAGATTAATAAAGGACTTTATTCTGGCTGTGTCTTTATTTACCATATAACTATAGGATTAGTAATGAATAGGATAGCCTCTCCCATTACTAAGCCATGCGCTTGATGTCACCTGAAAATACAAAGGAGACATGACCCCTACAAATATTACCCCACTTGCCACCGCTACAGGGCAAGTGGGAAGAGCGAGGCTAAGTGCCAGAATTGGCTAACATAACATTTTTTTTAAAAAATCATATACCATAAGATACGGCCTTCCCAAAACCCTGTCTGATGATAAATGCAAATCTAGCAGGATGCAGCAGGCCTCCACTAATAAAGGCAAATGGCAGCACAGGTGTAAACTACTGATACAAACAGCCACCCCAGCACCTACCAGATTATGGAGGGGTTGGCTGCCTAGTAGAAAAAATTGCACATTGACATGGCTTGCATAGGACGCCAGCCGCACAGGTAAGTGTGAGGCAAAGTGTCTGACTTGCTACCTATTAATGAGGCCCTCGTATTACTCCCACGTTGATCTCCCATAGACCAGCACACTGCTCTCCTGAAATACTCTGTGCTCCTGTCACCCTGCTCCTTCCCCATATATCTCCCTCTGTGACCCCCATAGACCAGCGCACTGCTCTCCTGAAATACTCTGTGCTGCTGTCACCCTGCTCTCTCCACCATATACCTCCCAGAATCCTGGCTGCCTCCCATCCTCGGTGACGTCTACTTGTTAGTATAACTTTGCAGTCACCAACAAAATGTCATCCTCTCTTATTCCTTAGCAAACACCCAGAAGGGGAGGAGAGGAGTGACATCGCACACGTCAGCAGATTCAGCCCATATTTACTGCAGTGCAGTAATGTGAGATAGTTGTACACTAGGTTTTTGTGTCAAATTTCAGTAGCTGCTCCCCCTAGTGATTAAAAGTGGAAATACCAAACTTTTAAAATTATTTTTCATATTTTAAATGATAAACAAATTATATTTTTTATCAAAACTTTAACATTAATTCTTTACATTTTTTTCAATTGCTGAAAAAAAACTTTTTTTATGCACCTTCCCTTTAATAATCCCATCCTGATCCCTTCCTGTAATAATTGTTCTTCATTCTGAACCACATTTATTAATAATTTCCTCCTTCCTGACCCCCATCCTGGGGCCACATCTAGAATATGTGATCCAGTTTTGGGCTCCACATTTTAAAAAGGATATTTAGAAGTTAGAGTAAGTTCAAAGGTGGGAAACTTTATTATTACAAGGGATGGAAGGCCTCTCATATGAGGAGAGGTTGGAAAAGTTGGGCTTGTTTAGCTTAGAAAAAAGACGCATCAGAGGACATCTCATTAACATGTATTAATATATGTGTGGTCAGTACAAAGGAATTCACATGACTTAGTCCATCCAAAGACCATACTTAGGACAAGTGGGCACTTACCGGTGGTAGAAAGGCGATTTCGACAGCTAAATAGGAAAGGGTTCTTTACAGTTAGAGCAGTCAGACTGTGGAATACCCGACCACAGGAGGTTGTAATGGCAGACACTGTAACAGCTTTTAAAAAAAAAAGTTGGATGATTTCCTCAATACACAAAAATTGCAGGATATAGTTAAATTAGTGGCAACATGTACAATTGGTGGAGAAAGTTGAAAACCTAGGTCCATCAAGTTCAATCTATGTAAATATGGATGCGGCCTCTATCTATCCGACATAAAAACATACCATAGTCCTTCACTACTGGCCAAACCCTGAAAACTTTACATTTAACAAATCAGAAGAGCTCTCTAATTGACTCCCCCCCAGGGTCCTATGACTCCCTATAACAGATAACCGTTAGCTCCCTCAAGGTTCTTTTTCCAGGCCTTTCCATAGCAGTTCCAAAGAGTTAGCCCTTCCTTAATAACTGTGCTTGAGGTTATTCAAATAGTAAAAAAAAAAAAATTAAATGGCGACCGGCCCCTACGCAGTAGCAGCTATTGGTGTATATAGAGGTGATCCGATAGCTGCTATTGGCCAAAGATTTTCTATTGGGTTCAGGTCTGGAGACTGGCTAGGCAACTCCAGGACAGAGCCTTGAAATGCTTCTTATTGAGCCACCTCTTAGTTGCCCTGTTTGTGTGTTTCATGTCATTTTCATGCTGGAAGACCCAACAACGACCCATCTTCAATGCTCTTACCGAGGGAAGAAGGCTGTTGGCCAAAATCTCACGATACATGACCCCATCAGTCCTCCCTTCAATATTGTGCAGTCTTCCTGTCACCTTTGCAGAAAAGCAAGCCCAAAGTATGATGTTTCCCCCACCGTGCTTCACGGTGGGGTCGGTGTTCTTGGGGTTATACTCATCCTTCTTGTCTTTCTCCAAATATGGCGAGTGGAGTTGATACCAAAAAGTTATATATTTGTCTCATCTGACCATATGACCTCCTCCCATGAATACTCTGGATCATCCAGATGGTCACTGGCAAACTTCAAACGTGCCTGCAAGCTTTTAATCCATGACGGGGTAGTCTGTTACGGATGGGAATGTTTGAGACAGTGATCCCAGCTCCCTTCAAGTAATTGATCAGATTCTCCAGTGTAGTTCTGGGCCGATTCCTCAACTTTCTCAGAATCATCCTTACCCCACGAGGCGAAATCTTGCATGGAGCCTCTTCCAAGGAAGATTGAGTCATCTTGTGTTTCTTCCATTTTCTAATAATTGTGACAATAGTTGTTGCCTTCTTACCAAACTGCTTACCTATTGTCCTGTAGCCCATCCCAGCCTTCTGCAGGTCTACAATTTTGTCCCTGGTGTCCTCAGACAGCTCTTTGGTCTTGGCCATGGTGGAGAGGTTGGAGTGTGATTGAGTGTGTGGACAGGTGTCTTTATACAGGTAACAAGTTCAAACCAGTGCAATTAATACAAGTAATTTGTGAAGAGTAGGAGGGATTCTTAAAAAAAACCCAAAAAAACAGGTCTGTGAGAGCCAGAATCCTTGCTGATTGGTAGATGATCAAATACTTATTTCATGAAATAAAATTCAATTTAATTATGTAAAAATCATACAATGTGATTTTATGGATTTTTTTTAGATTCTGTCTCTCACAGTTGAAGTGTACCTACGGTAAAAATTACAGACCTCCCCATTCTTTTTAGGTGGGAAAACTTGCAAAATTGGCAGTGTACCATATACGGTACTTATTTTCCCCACTGTGCCTCCTGAAAGTCTACTTATTACAATTGATATAAATAGTTTATGTAGGCCATAATCAAAGTCATGTGACCAAAACGTTACCCCATTGTTCTACACAGACCTACCTGCTGATGCCGCTGAAATAAATGCTCATTTTCCTTTGAGTTTCGAGTGCCTTGGTTATCCTTCTCCGCTACATGGTTAGATTTACCACAGAGCACTCAACTTATTTTAGCCGTCGTCTGCCAGCTATAATTCACCACTGTAGAGAAATACAGGCAGGCATTTATCTATCAGGCAACAATATCATGGAGGCCAAAACTGCTCTGCAATAGAACAATGATCACAAACATGCAGAACATACAGCCAAAGTCATTAACAACGATCTGCAGAGTAAAGAACAAGGCATCCTGGAAGTGATGATACGGCCCTCACAGAGCCCTGATCTGACCATCATCCAGTCAATCTGGGATTACATGAAGAGATAACAGCATTTGCACTAGCGACGCGCACATAGATCTGTGATTGGTTCTCCAAGATGTTTGGAATGATAAGAATTACAGAATTATAAGAATCTTTTGATGATGTTTTGAAGACAAAAGCGGTCACCAAATATTGATGTGATTTAGATTTCATTTCTCTTCACTCACTTTGAATTTTGTTAATTGATAAAACATAAATTACTAACACTTCTAATTTTGGAAGCTTCTAAAGGTACTGTCACACTAAGCGAGATCGCTTCAGAGTCACCGATTTTATGACGCAGTAGCGATCTCGTTAGCGACGTCGCTGTGTGTGACATGTAGCAGCGATGTGGCCCCCGCTGCGATGTCGCTGATCGTTTATGAATATTCTGAGCCGTTTTTTTGGCCGTTAGTGTCCTGCTGGTGAGCCTGAATCGCTGAGTGTAACACCCTTTATGAACGACTTTACCAGCGTCGCAGGCGGGACTAGGTTTTCCCAACGACCGCAGAGGTCGTTATACAGATCGCTGATCTCTGATGAGATCTTTGTGTTTGGAAGCTAACTAGCGACCACATAGCGATCGCACCAACGATCTCGCCAGGTCGTGTCGTTGTCGTGATCGCTAGTTCGATCGCTAAGTGTGACAGTGCCTTAACTCTGCAGAATTTTTTTCCACACCTGCCTAAAACTTTTAAACATTACTGAATATAGATATAAAACATCTTGAACACATGGAGGATATAAAGGTGTGTAAATTGGATTTTATTTGCTTTTGAAAAACAGATGTTTTTTGGAATTGTATACATTTCCTGTTCCATCACTTAATGTCCTAAATTACCTTCCATTTCTTATGCAATGTTTGACTTTACTTTGACTTTAGTGGTTCTGTTGGTGAATTGTCAATAAAAAGAACATGGCAACTTCCAAGTGTGATTCATCTGACGTTTAAGAAAATGTGATGTGTGTCATGATTCCTCTGCTCAGAGTGTCTGGGACTTGGTGATGGACAGCTCTGTCATCCTATCCTGTGCTGGGGAGTGCTGAGCTGTTAGTGCTTTGATTGACAGCTCAGTTGACCTATCTGAGACTGGAAGGTGCAGAGATTTGCACAGGTGCTCCCTGTTCTTGTTAATTGCCCTGCTATTTAGGTGAGGTGTCTGGCCCAGATCACTGCCAATTAAAAGCTTGTACTAAGCTTGTGCTCTCTGGTGTGTGTTCGCCTGTACCCTGTGCTGTAAGTTCTGATATTCTGCTGCCGACCTTTGGACCATGTTCTGACTAGCCGTTTGTTATCGCGCCTTTGCATCTGATAGACTGCTGCTGACCTTTGGACCGTGTTCTGACTACCCGTTCGTTATTGCCCCTTTGCTTAGCCGCTATTTCTCTGGTATTCTGACCCTGGCATGTGACCTGTCTTACGCCTTTGTACTTTTCTTTGGGTTACTACGTGCTCTTTTGGTATTGACCCCGGAATATCTGACTTTATTGACTCACGGCCTGTCCTTGGGTTGTAACTAGCGTCCCAATTTGTGTGTAAAATGTTCTGGACATGAAAGTGACTTCCTATCTACAGTATATGGGTTCTCTGATGTGCAACAAGATTTGCTTTCTTCGTAAAATGATTACTACGTTCTGTACATCAAAATGTCTTTTCAACTATGTGAGTTCTCTGATGTGAGCGGAGATGAGATCTACTATAAAAACATTTCCCACATTCTGCACATGAAAATGGTTTCACCCCAGTGTGAATTATCTCATGTGAGCGAAGATCACATCTCCTATAAAAAAATTTCCCACATTCTGGACATGAAAATGGTTTCACCCCTGTGTGAATTATCTGATGTGAGCAAAGATGGGATCTATCATGAAAACATTTCCCACATTCTGGACATGAATATGGTTTCTCCCCTGTGTGACTTCTCTGATGTTTAACAAGATCTCCTTTCTGTGTAAAACACTTCTCACATTCAGAACATGAAAATGGCTTCTCCCCAGTGTGAACTCTCTGATGTGTAACCAAATTTCCTTTCTGTGTAAAATATTTCCCACATTCTGCACATGAAAATGGCTTCTTACCTGTGTGAATTCTCTGATGTGAGCGAAGATCACATCTCCTATAAAAAAAATTCCCACATTCTGCACATGAAAATGGTTTCACCCCTGTGTGAATTATCTGATGTGAGCAAAGATGGGATCTATCATGAAAACATTTCCCACATTCTGGACATGAATATGGTTTCTCCCCTGTGTGACTTCTCTGATGTTTAACAAGATCTCCTTTCTGTGTAAAACACTTCTCACATTCAGAACATGAAAATGGCTTCTCCCCAGTGTGAACTCTCTGATGTGCAACCAAATTTCCTTTCTGTGTAAAACATTTCCCACATTCTGCACATGAAAATGGCTTCTTCCCTGTGTGAATTCTCTTATGTATAACCAGGTGCGATTTGTTTCTAAAACATTTTCCACATTCTGGACATGAAAATGGTTTCTCCCCTGTGTGAGTTCTCTCATGTACAACAAAACTTGATTTATTAGTATAATTTTTCCCGCATTCTACACATGAATAAGTCTCCACCCCGGTGTGACGACTCTGATGCAAACTAAGATCTGATCTCTCATTAAAACATATCCCACATTCTGGACATGTAAATGGTTTCTTTCTTGTAGGAGTCCTTTGATAGTCAACATCCCTTCTGTTATTTTTACTATGCTCTACAGTCTGTGATGAATCAGAAGACAGGACTTGAAAAGGATAAGTTGAAAGCTTTTTGATGTGAAGACTTGGAGGTGGATCCGGGATAATGATATGTTCTTTATATGAATCTGGTGTGACACCATGATCATCTGCTTTAAATTGTGAAAATAACAGATGTTCTTCTGAGCTTCTGCTAAAGCCATCTGCAAAGAATAATATAATATTTTTACAATATTAGATATTTTTAAGCATTTCTATGGAAGCACTTCTAAACATATTGTGGTAAAAATCAATTGAGTTAGAAAAACCTGACAACAGTAGATGTCAAAGAAGGGACTAGTAGATTATGATGTTTGGTAACCATATTGAGATCTTTCAATGTTTTACTTCTCTGAAGCTTTTTCATAGGATTATGTTTCTTTGTGCAGGTCACCAACCTTTCCTAGTAAAACGCCTAGTAAAGAACCATAAAGAAGCCTGTAAAGCAGTAATATTTAAGGGGTCGTCCACTACAAGGACAACCCCATCTCATTCTCTATGTTTCCCGTGCCGGCATTGCTCCAGCAGTGTTGGCACTCGCAGTCCCCAGACTCATGTGAAGTTGTCATGACAAGTGAAGTCTGCACCCAATTAGTGACAGCATCGCTGTCCCTGCCTTTAGACATATAAATAATCAAAAGCTGAAGCTGGCCCCTCACTTCCTCTAGATTACTTATACGTCTGAAGGCGATGACAATGATGCCAACTCGGATTGGGCACAAAGCTAACGCATCATAACATCCTCGCATGAGCCTCAAGAATGGGAGGACTTCTGGAACAGCCCCGGCAAGGGAAGCGAGTATAAGGTTTTTTATTATAACAGGGCCAAACAAGCAGAATAATAAGTGTTTATCCAAGTGGTGGACAATCTCTTTATGCGTCCACTGCATACACTCCATAACAGCCACATGCACTCTGAGGGCACATGTCTTGGAGTAAGTGCAGTGCTTTAGTATCAGATAGATTTTTGTATTTTTTTTAATTAAAGAGAGAAAGTTAAGTGTTTGTGGTTTGGTTTTGACCTGGTTGTTACACACGTGGTTAAAATTGTTGGTACCCCTTGTTTAATGACAGAAAAACAATGGTGACAGAAATAACTTGAATCTGACAAAAGTAATAATAAATCAAAAATCTATGAAAATGAACAAATGAAAGTCAGACATTGCTTTTCAACCATGCTTCCACAGAACTTTTAAAAAAATTAAACTCATGAAATAGACCTGGACAGAAATGATGGTACCCTTAACTTAAGTGTCCACTTAAAACTTTGGCCCAGCTCAGTGACTTAACTCTAAAAGGTATGCTCAAAAATGTAACAGTATTGAATAGCGTTCCTCAGGAGCCGATAAGTTTCCATATTTTACAATGAATCTTTTGTATAGAGTGATGCTAGGGGTGAGGTGATAGAGGAGATACTGATGCCTGGGTTATAAAGACACAGGGTGTTAGATATGGCTCATACCCATGTCTTGGGTGGTCATCTAGGAGTAGATAAAACCCAAGAGCGGATCCTCCAGAGGTTTTACTGGCCTTGGTCTCACAGAAAAATTCTGGCCTATTGTTGATCTTGTCCCACATGCCAGCTGACCTCTCCGGTGGCCCACTCCTCCAGTCCTTTAGTTCCGTTGCCCATTATTGAGGTCCCGTTCAAGTGCATACTGATGAATTTGTTATGATCTAAGTAAAGTCCACTAAAGAGCATCAGAAACTCCTCCCTAAAGTGTATTGCTCGGGAGTTGTTCCATGAATATTTTGCAGCTCCAAACTTCAGTGTACCATACGCAGATGAATTCCAGGTAGAAAGGTTTATCAAAACCTTAAAGGTACTGCTAAAGAAGCTGGTAGTAAAGGATGGTCGAGATTGGGAATGTCTTGAGCCCAATCTTTTGCTCTTACATACGGTTCTGCGATTTGAGCTACTTCATGGCCAACACCTCCGCGGGCTCTAGGATGTAGCAAAAGAGACAATGGAAACTGAAACCACACCATATAAAAGTGTAATAGAACATGTGGCCAAGCTGCAGGAGAGATTTGCCCAAGTGATGACAGTTTTAAAAAAACATCTCCTCAGAGCACACAATAAGTCAGCTCAACTGAGACAGTTCAAGACTTGAGATTGAGTAGTTATGTTAGTGCCCAAAGTGGAGAGCCAGTTTCTGGCCAAGTGGCAGGGCATCTATGAAGTGGTGGAAAAAGGAGGGAGAGATCAATTACAAAATACACCAGCCAGAGAAAACAAAGTAGTTCCAAGTATATCATACCAAACCCTGGCAGGATAGGGTACCTCTATCTACTCCATGTTTGGGGGCAAAATCAGAAGCCAACACTGAAGATGTCAAGATGGTGGAGACTTTGTCCCCTGCTCAGAAACAGCAGTGCCACAAGTTGTTACACCAAAATAGAGACATATCGGAGTTCCTGGGTCTCACTTGGGTCATTGAGCATGAGGTCTCATTGAGGTTCACGTTTGGATTAACTTGAAGCCCTACAGAATGTGCCTGGAGTTGTGTGTCATTCATCATCCGGTTCCAAGGGCATTGTCACCAATGAAGCAGTCATAAGCGTGTAATGTAGCCAAAGGACGTCCGCTTCTATGCCTCTGGCTCTTCTAGTCTCTCTATATCTCTGTTGCTACCTGCTGATGACATTATGTGACACTCTAAGCTCAGTGGCCACTTCCGTATGAGAATACCCTGCTTGAAGCCTTATAATGGCAGGATACTGTTGATCAATTGTTAAGTGCCGTCTTGGACTCATGATGTCAATGTTAACAGCATGATGTGGAGCACTTTAATACAAATTCTAATTGAACCCCAAAATTTATTGGCCAATTCATGGATCAAAAATCTGTACTGAATTTTGCCATTAAGCTCCTTGTTAGAGAACAGAAAGTTGTGCAAAAAGTACTGAAACATTGTAAGTTAGACGTGCATTCAAAGGTGTAGAGGAGTCACATTAAGTTCACCTGAAAAGGTTAGAGTGCGTTCTATGTTCATCGTGAAATTTTGCTTAACTTTTTGTGAGTAGTGTTTATGCGACCCGCTTTATTTTTTGGGGTGAGGTGATCAGTGTGGCAAACTCTGCAGTAACCGACACAGCGTTAGGATGTCGACATGAACGTTTGACAAGATGAAGAAGAAAAAGGTTGTGTAATCAGATGAGAAGTCAGCGGTAACTTACTAAATGTAAATTATTCTCTATAATAGGACTGTATAGGGGTACGTTTACACAGACCAACCAGCAGAACAAAACGACCAAACAGAAACCATTACCTATTGACAGTCATTTACTGTTGTCTGTCTGCTTAAACAAGCTATTAAAAGGGTGGTCTGAAACTACTTTTTATTTTCATCTATTTAAGGTCATAATCTAATCTTTTTTTCTAATATATAGACATCCCTTATCCTTCTCTCACTACGCTATCTGCTTTTTTTTTCCTACTACGTCCTCTTTGATGACGATTTGTTTGAGAATCCTAGTACATGCTGAAATTCTCAAACAAAGCCTTATCAGGGGGCAGAGGCTGTGGTCCTCTGCCACCTCCATGAATCAAACATCAGTGACCTCCATTTCAGGGGCGGGGCTAGTCCCGGCTTTACTGAGCAAGTGTCAGTTTTAAATTCCTAAGCATGTGCAGTAGAGTCCCGTCATTGTGCATAGTTCTTCTCAGTGCACACTGACAATGTGCTCTCTCACCAGCTCTGATCAGAAGTGATGAGGCAGTAACAGAGCCCACTGTCATTGCACAGAGATAAGCATAGTAACATACAGGTCCTTCTCAAAAAATTAGCATATAGTGCTAAATTTCATTATTTTCCATAATGTAATGATTACAATTAAACTTTCATGTATTTTAGATTCATTACACACCAACTTAAATTTGTCAGGTCTTTTATTGTTTTAATACTGATGATTTTGGCATACAACTCCTGATAACACAAAAAACCTGTCTCAAAAAATTAGCATATCAAGAAAAGGTTCTCTAAATGACCTATTACCCTAATCTTCTGAATCAACTAATTAACTCTAAACACATGCAAAAGATTCCTGAGGCTTTTAAAAACTCCCTGCCTGGTTCATTACTCAAAACCCCCATCATGGGTAAGACTAGCGACCTTACTGATGTCAAGAAGGCCATCATTGACACCCTCAAGCAAGAGGGTAAGACCGAGAAAGAAATTTCTCAACAAATAGGCTGTTCCCAGAGTGCTGTATCAAGGCACCTCAATGGGAAGTCTGTTGGAAGGAAACAATGTGGCAGAAAACGCTGTACAACGAGAAGAGGTGACCGGACCCTGAGGAAGATTGTGGAGAAGGACCGATTCCAGACCTTGGGGGACCTGAGGAAGCAGTGGACTGAGTCTGGTGTAGAAACATCCAGAGCCACCGTGCACAGGCGTGTGCAGGAAATGGGCTACAGGTGCCGCATTCCCCAGGTAAAGCCACTTTTGAACCATAAACAGCGGCAGAAGCGCCTGACCTGGGCTACAGAGAAGCAGCACTGGACTGTTGCTAAGTGGTCCCAAGTACTTTTTTTCTGATGAAAGCAAATTTTGCATGTTATTCGGAAATCAAGGTGCCAGAGTCTGGAGGAAGACTGGGGAGAAGGAAATGCCAAAATGCCTGAAGTCCAGTGTCAAGTACCCACAGTCAGTGATGGTGTGGGGTGCCATGTCAGCTGCTGGTGTTGGTCCACTGTGTTTCATCAAGGGCAGGGTCAATGCAGCTAGCTATCAGGAGATTTTGGAGCACTTCATGCTTCCATCGGCTGAAATGCTTTATGGAGATGAAGATTTCATTTTTCAGCATGACCTGGCACCTGCTCACAGTGCCAAAACCACTGGTAAATGGTTTACTGACCATGGTATTACTGTGCTCAATTGGCCTGCCAACTCTCCTGACCTGAACCCCATAGAGAATCTGTGGGATATTGTGAAGAGAAAATTGAGAGACGCAAGACCCAACACTCTGGATGAGCTTAAGGCCGCTATCGAAGCATCCTGGGCCTCCATAACACCTCAGCAGTGTCACAGGCTGATTGCCTCCATGCCACGCCGCATTGAAGCAGTCATTTCTGCAAAAGGATTCCCGACCAAGTATTGAGTGCATAACTGAACTTTATTATTTGATGGTTTTTTTGTTTGTTTTTAAAAAACACTTTTATTTTATTGGACGGTTGAAATATGTTAATTTTTTGAGACAGGTTTTTTGGGTTATCAGGAGTTGTATGCCAAAATCATCAGTATTAAAACAATAAAAGACCTGACAAATTTCAGTTGGTGTGTAATGATTCTAAAATATATGAAAGTTTAATTGTAATCATTACATTATGGAAAATAATGAAATTTTGCACTATATGCTAATTTTTTGAGAAGGACCTGTAGTTAGCAAGGCCGCAAAAAGACATTTGTCCATCCAGTTCAGCCTATATTCCGTCAGAATAAATCCCCAGATCTACATCCTGCTAAAGAACCTAATAACTGTAAGATACAATATTGTTACGCTCCAGGAAGACATCCAGGCCTCTCTTGAACCCCTCGACTGAGTTCGCCATCACCACCTCCTCAGGCAAGGAATTCCATTTTCTCACTGCCCTAACAGTAAAGAATCCTCTTCTATGTTGGTAAAAAAACCTTCTCTCCTCCAGACGCAGAGAATGCCCCCTTGTGACCGTCACCTTCCTTGGTATAAACAGATCCTCGGAGAGATATTTGTATTGTCCCCTTATATATGGTTATTAGATCGCCCCTCAGTCGTCTTTTTTCTAGACTAAATAATCCTAATTTTGTTAATCTCTCTGGGTATTGTAGTTCCCCCATCCCCTTTATTAATTTTGTTGCCCTACTTTGTACTCGTTCTAGTTCCATTATATCCTTCCTGAGCACCGGTGCCCAAAACTGTACACAGTACTCCATGTGTGGTCTAACCAGGGATTTGTACAGAGGCAATATAAGCACTTCCACCACAAGTGACTTGTGGGGGGACGGCGCTGGTCTCTACTTGGTCGTTTTCGCCTTACAATGTGCACTAACCATGAGCTCCCTTGTCAGTCATTTTACAGTGGGCATGGAAAATATTCAGACCCCTTTAAATTTTTCACTCTTTGTTTCATTGCAGCCATTTAAGGATTATTGAGGCCACTGTGCTCTTAGGAACCTTGAGTACTGCAGAAATTCTTTTGTAACCTTGGCAAGACCTGTGCCCTGCCACAATTCTGTCTCTGAGCTCCTGGCCAGTTCCTTTGACCTCATGATTCTCATTTGGTCTGACATGCACTGTGAGCTGTGAGGTCTTATATACAGTCATGGTCAAAAGTTTTGAGAATGACACAAATATTATATTTTCACATGATCTGCTGCCCGCTGGTTTTTATGTGTGTTTAACAGATGTTTTTTATCACAGACAGAAATATAATAATTGCAAACATATGAGTAACAAAAGCTTATATTGACAGTTAGAATGAGTTAATGCAGCAAGTCAATATTTGCAGTGTTGACCCTTCTTCTTCAGGACCTCTGCAATTCTCTCTGGCATGCTCTCAATCAACTTCTGGACCAAATCCTGACTGATAGCAGTCCATTCTTGCACAATCAATGCTTTCATTTTGTCAGAATTTTTAGGTTTTTGTTTGTCCACCCGTCTCTTGATGATTGACCACAAGTTCTCAATGGGATTAAGATCTGGGGAGTTTCCAGGCCATGGACCCAAAATCTCTATGTTTTGTTCCCTGAGCCATTTAGTTATCACCTTTGCTTTATGGCAAGGTGCTCCATCATGCTGGAAAAGGCATTGTTGATCGCCAAACTGCTCTTGGAGGGTTGGGAGAAGTTGCTCTTGGAGGACATTCTGGTACCATTCTTTATTCATGACTGTGGTTTTAGGCAAGACTGTGAGAGAGCCGATTCCCTTGGCTGAGAAGCAACCCCACACATGAATGGTTTCAGGATGCTTAACAGTTGGCATGAGACAAGACTGGTGGTAGCGCTCACCTTGTCTTCTCCGAATGAGGCGTTTTCCTGATGTCCCAAACAATCGAAAAGGGGATTCTTCAGAGAAAATAACTTTACCCCAGTCCTCAGCAGTCCACTGCCTGTACCTTTTGCAGAATATCAGTCTGTCCATGATGTTTTTTCTGGAGAGAAGTGGCTTCTTTGCTGCCCTCCTTGAGACCAGGCCTTGCTCCAAGAGTCTCCGCCTCACAGTGCGTGCAGATGCACTCACAACCTGGCTGCTGCCATTCCTGAGCAAGCTCTGCACTGCTGGTAGCCCGATCCCGCAGCTGAAACACTTTTAAGAGATGGTCCTGGCGCTTCCTGGTCTTTCTTGGGCGCCCTGAAGCCTTTTTGGCAACAATGGAACCTCTCTCCTTGAAGTTCTTGATGATGCGATAGATTGTTGACTGAGGTGCAATCTTTCTAGCTGAGATACTCTTCCCTGTTAGACCATTTTTGTGCATTGCAATGATGACTGCACGTGTTTCTTTAGAGATAACCATGGTTAACAGAAGAGAAACAATGATGCCAAGCACCAGCCTCTTTTTAAAGTGTCCAGTGGTGTCATTCTTACTTAATCATGACAGATTGATCTCCAGCCATGTCCTCATCAACACCCACACCTGTGTTAATGGAGCAATCACTGAAAAGAGGTTAGCTGGTCCTTTTAAGGCAGGGCTGCAATGATGTTGAAATGTGTTTTGGGGGATAAAGTTCATTTTCTAGCCAAATATTGACTTTGCAAGTAATTGCTGTAAAGCTGATCACTCTTTATAATATTCTGGAGTATATGCAAATTGCATTAGAAAAAGTGAAGCAGTAGACTTTGTAAAAATTAATATTTGTGTCATTTTCAAAACTTTTGCAATATAATCTCGGCACACACCAGTGATATATTGTGATGATAATTTTAATCAAAGCTAGAAGTACATACAACAAACGTTTCGGTCAAACATGACCTTCTTCTGTGTACTATAACATAATGAAACAAGAAATAAATAAAATATGTATGCAGAGCAAATTAGTGAAACATAGGGCATATAAAGAAAGTATATACAAATGTAGATTATGAGGATTACATTATACGAGAATAATGTAGAGGCATATGATGCTCAGAAACATCCAATAAAGTGGTCATAGAAATATACATGAAAATATATAGAGGTATGAATCGTCCCTCAAAACAAAGATTACATCCAGTAGATCATGCGGTCATACATACCAAAATATGCACTAGAGATCGGGTGCAGGGAGGCAGGGACTATACCTAGTGGAAATGTGATGACAAAGGTGAGGGGTGCACTGAATATCTATTATCTAGAAAAGAGACCAGTGTACAAAGATGAATATTACCTACCACAAGACACAGAACTGTGTGATGGGCAAAATGACTGAGGAGACAAAGGTATTGGCTATAGAGGTGCCGTTGTGGGTAGCCACATAGCTGCATATTAGAAACAGGACGGTCGTATAAGGGGTGCTGGAGATGGCTGTGCTTACCGTTATGGTGCAGGCAGAATGAAGTGGCTTGGACGCAGTATACCACCGCTTGTCAGGGAGCGCTGTGAGGCAGCCGGTGACGGCATATAAAGCCTGGTAAGCGTGTGGTCCGGACCGGAAGTTCGGTACCGGAAGTGAGGCGGCGTGCGTTCCAAGCATGCTGCAAGTGCGTTCCAAATGCAGGAACCAGTATGGAGGGTGAATTAGAAGTGCCTGAATATGCAGTGTAGCGTCATATAGTGTTACTAAGCGGCCTAATAGTGCAAATAGCGATATATATAGCCAAAGGAGGATGAAATGGTGTAGTTCAGTCAAGGAGTGAGACTGATAATAGTAGTGCTCCCAGGTTCTGTGCCCAAAGAAGAGGTGCCTTATTCATTGTGGCAGATTCTGTAAACAAGGAGTAGATGATCAGTACACAATAGATAAACAGAGCATATATATCACACTCATGAGAAATAGAAAAAACCTTTAAATGAACGATATAATATCATATTCTCTATTTAACCCTTTCGGGTGCAGTGTGTCTAATTGATGAATCCAGTAGGCGTCTCTTTTTTTGAGGAGGCTGATACGATCGCCCCCCCCCCGGCGTGGTGCATGTACATGTTCAATTACTTGGTATTGAAGTTGCGCTATATTATGACCAGACGATATGAAATGGTTGGGAATGGGAAGAAGAAGATTTTTGCATCTAATCGTCGACTTATGTTTAGATATGCGGTTTTTTATAGCTTGTGTGGTCTCGCCCACGTATAACAGGCCACATGGGCATTTGATTAAATAGACAACAAAACTGGAATTACACGTAAAATAATCTTTTATCTCGTATCTTTTACCCGTGTGTGGATGATGGAATACGTTGCCTTTGATACTGTTGTTGCATTGCAAACATTGAAGACATGGAAATGTCCCATGTTTGGGATTGGAGAGAAAACGTTGTTTTGTTGGGGGGGTGAGAAAAAACAACGTTTTCTCTCCAATCCCAAACATGGGACATTTCCATGTCTTCAATGTTTGCAATGCAACAACAGTATCAAAGGCAACGTATTCCATCATCCACACACGGGTAAAAGATACGAGATAAAAGATTATTTTACGTGTAATTCCAGTTTTGTTGTCTATTTAATCAAATGCCCATGTGGCCTGTTATACGTGGGCGAGACCACACAAGCTATAAAAAACCGCATATCTAAACATAAGTCGACGATTAGATGCAAAAATCTTCTTCTTCCCATTCCCAACCATTTCATATCGTCTGGTCATAATATAGCGCAACTTCAATACCAAGTAATTGAACATGTACATGCACCACGCCGGGGGGGGGGGCGATCGTATCAGCCTCCTCAAAAAAAGAGACGCCTACTGGATTCATCAATTAGACACGCTGCACCCGAAAGGGTTAAATAGAGAATATGATATTATATCGTTCATTTAAAGGTTTTTTCTATTTCTCATGAGTGTGATATATATGCTCTGTTTATCTATTGTGTACTGATCATCTACTCCTTGTTTACAGAATCTGCCACAATGAATAAGGCACCTCTTCTTTGGGCACAGAACCTGGGAGCACTACTATTATCAGTCTCATTCCTTGACTGAACTACACCATTTCATCCTCCTTTGGCTATATATATCGCTATTTGCACTATTAGGCCGCTTAGTAACACTATATGACGCTACACTGCATATTCAGGCACTTCTAATTCACCCTCCATACTGGTTCCTGCATTTGGAACGCACTTGCAGCATGCTTGGAACGCACGCTGCCTCACTTCCGGTCCCGAACTTCCGGTCCGGACCACATGCTTACCAGGCTTTATATGCCGTCACCGGCTGCCTCACAGCGCTCCCTGACAAGCGGTGGTATACTGCGTCCAAGCCACTTCATTCTGCCTGCACCATAACGGTAAGCACAGCCATCTCCAGCACCCCTTATACGACCGTCCTGTTTCTAATATGCAGCTATGTGGCTACCCACAACGGCACCTCTATAGCCAATACCTTTGTCTCCTCAGTCATTTTGCCCATCACACAGTTCTGTGTCTTGTGGTAGGTAATATTCATCTTTGTACACTGGTCTCTTTTCTAGATAATAGATATTCAGTGCACCCCTCACCTTTGTCATCACATTTCCACTAGGTATAGTCTCTGCCTCCCTGCACCCGATCTCTAGTGCATATTTTGGTATGTATGACCGCATGATCTACTGGATGTAATCTTTGTTTTGAGGGACGATTCATACCTCTATATATTTTCATGTATATTTCTATGACCACTTTATTGGATGTTTCTGAGCATCATATGCCTCTACATTATTCTCGTATAATGTAATCCTCATAATCTACATTTGTATATACTTTCTTTATATGCCCTATGTTTCACTAATTTGCTCTGCATACATATTTTATTTATTTCTTGTTTCATTATGTTATAGTACACAGAAGAAGGTCATGTCTGACCAAAACGTTTGTTGTATGTACTTCTAGCTTTGATTAAAATTATCATCACAATATATCACTGGTGTGTGCCGAGATTATATTGCATTACTGCACGGATTGGGATCCTACTCTGGCACCACAGTCTTTCCTTATAGCAGTTGTGCCAACGATTTATTCCCACATTCTCAAAACTTTTGGCCATGACTGTAGACAGGTGTATGCCTATACAACTATACAAATCAAGTCCTATCAGTCTAATTAAACACAGCTGGACTCCAATGAAGGAGTAGAACCATCTCAAGGAGGATCACAAGGAAATGGACAGCATGTGACTTAAATATGAGTGTCTGAGCAAAGGGTCTGAATACTTATGACCATGTGATATTTCAGTATTTCTTTTTGAATAAATTTGCCAAAATTTCTACATTTCTGTTTTTTTTTCAGTCAAGATGGGGTTCAGAGTGTACATTAATGAGAAAAAAAAGAACTTTTTTGAATTTACCAAATGGATGCAATGAAAGAAAGAGTGAAAAATTTAAATGGGTCTGAATATTTTCCGTATCCACTGTACATCTGCAGATGTGCGTCAGAGCACCTGTGTGTTAACCACGTGATCTATCACGTGATCTCTCAAGCGAATCATGTGCCATCACGTGATGCATTGGTTACTAAGGGATCACATCACCTCTAAACTGCCAAGGGCTCTAGCTACTCTTAATCCGTTCATCCTTCAGCCCCTGCCATTTCAAATTTACCCACTGAAAGTTTACCAATAAAAGTGTATTAATAACATTTTTTCAAAAGCTGTGTAACACTCTCTAAAATAATCAACACATAGTCGTAGCATCAAAATAATTTGTTACTTCTCTGCAGTTAGTGGTCCCTACTCACCTGTTCTGTTACCTTTAGGAATCTCCTCTTTACACTGCTCATCACCCCTCACATATGTCTCTGTAGTATTAATATGGGTCAGATCTTCACCCTGAAACAAGTATTGTGAAAGTCACAGACAGATGGAGAGGTCACATCTATGATCAGCTCCAATCCTGCCATCTCCACCGTTCTCATTACACAAGTATAAAACATATAATACTGGTGGATAAAACAAGACTGAACACAAGATCTTCACATCCGTCTACACATCATAGGGGAGATCTCATGACACCTTCTCTCCATCTACCTGATAATCCGGAGGAACATTGGGATCTTCTTGTTTACAGTCCTGTGGAAGAAGAGGACGGGGACATCTCTCTGGTGTTGTCCTCTTACTTGATAGAACTGGAGGAAACACATACAGGGACTGAATTCATTCTTTACATACAGATAATTATAGGCCATGTGTATTTAGTCTTGTCTATTACCTGGTGATGTGAGGGGCTGGGGAACCTCCATCATGACGTTCTTGTACAGATCTTTGTGTCCTTCTAAATATTCCCACTCCTCCATGGAGAAATAGACGGCGACATCCTGACACCTTATAGGAACCTGACACATACAATGATACCATCATCATCCCGATCCCTTCATAGCATTACTGTATAATGTCCCAGCATTCCCAGCCGTGTCACCTCTCCAGTCAGCAGCTCAATCATCTTGTAAGTGAGTTCTAGGATCTTCTGGTCATTGATGTCATCATGTATTAGGGGGTGAGTTGAAGGCCCCCAGATTGGGCTCTGAGGTCTTTCCCATCCCTCAGACACAGGGTCCTGACAGCGCTCACTAGAAGTCTTCTTCACTACTGTGTAATCCTGGTTATGGAGAGACACATTAATAAATCTCACTAGAGACATCTCCAGAGTCCTCACCTCTCCAGTTCTGTCCATCTTCCCATAGAGAAGAATGATGTAACGTGACATCATCAGAATCTCTCACCTCTCCAGTAAGCCGGAAGAGGATCTCTAGGGTGAGGTGTAATATCCTCTCCACTATCAAGTCCCTGTCCATATCCATCCTTGATGGGTTGATCAGGAAAATTCTGTTATATAGAAGATCTCTACTGAGGGGATCTTAAATTATAGGGACCTAAATGAAACAAAAAAATAAATAAATAATGAAATATAACGTTTAGATGTTAAATTCTCTTTTCTCGTATGGACTAGAATATGAGTGGAAATAGGTTATATAGATAACGTCTTCATGATACCAATCACTGGCTGTTGGTCACTTCTTCAGCCGCTGATTTGCTGCTGGGATCACACGTCCATCTGGACGCTGGCACGAGAGCCAAGCAGCGTTGTAATGGGAGAGTCATGGAACGATTAATGAAAAAAGAAAAATAGATCCACAGCACCTCAGAGCATCATAGGGTTAACTTTACCCACAATAGGAGCTCACGTCAGGTCCAAGGAGTCACTCTTGGAATACGTTCAAACTTCACAAACAGAGTAGAGACAGCGCTTCACAGGTTGGTGGATTTTATATCTCCTTTATTCTGCCTTCTGTGGCAATGTTTCGACCACACAAGATCAAAGGGATGGAAAAAGATTGTGTGATCGAAACGTTGCCACAGAAGTCAGAATAAAGGAGATATAAAATCCACCGACCGGTGAAGCGCTGTCTCTATTCTATATGGAATTATTAATGTCAGCAAACAGTTTTTATTATTACTTTACAGCATTCTGGGTATTTTTATTCACATCTATCTAATAAAAAATGTATTTCAGAACAATGAGCAGTTTCTTCCTTGGAGTCGGCAGCAGTTACGCTGCTCATAGGTTCCTCTTCCATAATTTATGTCTCACCTCTCCTAGATTTGCCACTCATCTGTCCTGTGCTCCCAGCTACATTTTGGGTCTCTTTAGTGTGTTGAACCAGGCCTAGTCACGGTCAGAAGATCGATCGCCGATCAGAACATACAGGAATACGGGGCACGGAGCAGCGGTGGCAGGAGAGGTGGTGCAAACCGATTGCCAAGACCACAAGCATCGGTCACATCAGCAATCTACGGCCGCTGGACGGGAGCCCTGAGAACAGGTATGGACTGGGACTGAAATTCAGCCCTGCATTTGAAATCACACAGGCCCATGTTGTATATTACCCTGGATGGAGGAAAGGAAGATTTACTACAAGACCAATATTTCTAATGATATCCGTAGCCTGCTGGGGTAAGTGACGGAGTCAGCGACTTGGTTCTCTGTCACAACTCTTAACAGTATGGGTGTCTTGAGAACACTGATTCTGTTAGCAAAGTAGCAGACAAGGCGGCCCACGACCAGACAGGCCCTGCCTGAGAACCTCCTCTGATCTTTTTTTGATTAGCTATCCTGGCGTGATCCCATCGTAGCAGCAAATCAGAATTTCTTGGTCACTTTTGAACAGAATGTGGTGGAGGGGGGATGTCGTACCACGTGGGGGTCATGAAAACAGCATTGTACTGTATGTGCAGCGCGTGCGCCCGCTTCCCGTCTTTCAATGTTGCAAAGTATCTTCAGAAGACGAAAATATTGTGGGTTTGAAGTGGAAACTGAAGAACAGGGAAATAGAGAGGAGCGAAGCATCTGAAATTGTAATTCGCCAACTTCACAGAATTTTATACAAAAAATTAGCGGCAAATAGATTCCTGCGAATCTAAAGACTAGAAACCACGGACCAAGAGGTTACACTCTACAGGAAGCACTGACCACCACTGTACACAGTGTGATAATGGGCTAGATGTCACTGCTGCAGGGCAGAGTGGGGAGGCCACCAACAACACTGCCTGATGCTTCACTGATGGCAAGTTCTGGTTATTACAAACGGAGAATCACATTTCTACATTTTCTAACTGGCGCAAAACCGCGAATAACAGGAAAATCAGTCATATCAATCTGCCCATCTCTGCTGTATACTATAGACACAATACTGAGGGGTTACTGCCCCCTGTGCCCAGTAATGAGGGTTACTGCCCCATGTCCCAATAATGGGGGATCTCCAGCACCTACCTCCACCTGCAGAGCCGCACACCACATATATGGCTTTTCTGTGCACACAGGACCTGTGATGAGGTCACAGGAGGGGAGGAGTCAGGGGTCACATGATCAGGGGCCTCAGTGTATGCAGGACTCTGCTGTGCTGGTTGTCATGGTGCAGGATGAGGGGAAGTTTCTGTGTGGGGTCAGGAGTGGTTTACAGGGTGGATGTAGCAGAGCCATGTGTGTACCAGGTGTGCGGAGCGGAGCCGTGTGTGTACGAGGTGTACGGAGCGGAGCCGTGTGTGAACGAGGTGTACAGAGCGGAGCTGTGTGTGTACGAGGTGTATGGAGCGGAGCCGTGTGTGTACGGAGCGGAGCCGTGTGTTTACGAATTGTACGGAGCAGAGCCATGTGTGTACGAGGTGTGCTGTAAGGTTCTTTGTCTCTGTTGACATGTTTCTTGAAACTCAGTTTTTCCGTCGGCCATTTTGCTTTCTGTCTTGCTGCAGCTATCTTGCCCTCAGTCAATATGGAGTTTCCAGCTTTCATGTTCCCGCCCTGATTCTCTCCCTCTTGCTTCTTAAGCAGCCTCAGCTGAGCAATCAGTGCTTCAGAATCAAGCCTGCAGTGAGCCTGTGACCTGACTCCTGGAAAACCTTGGACTTTGTACTCCAGCTATTTCCTACTGAGGACTTGTGGACTCTGGAAACCTGCTATTTGATAAATCCACGTTTGCATGGAATTACGGTAACAGAGAAGAGATCTGAACCTGTTGTGGAGAGTTATTGCTGAGCTTAAGTTACTCTGGCCTGCTGTGTCTCCTGCTTCTGTTCCTGCAAACTTTGTGACCCTTTTTGCCACTTGTATGAAGTAATACAAGTCCTTCTATATCAAACCTGTGTCTCATGTGTTTTCCTCGCACCCAAGCACAAGACGCTATATGAACTGTACACCATACATTACAAGATTCTGAAGCCAAACGTTAGTGTCTGCTGGGTCTGGGAAGGCTGTGTCTGCTGTGACTGTGGATATCAGATGTCCGGTTATACTTTCTGTGATGACAGTGGTTGTGACTTCTCACAACCATTCCAGGTGAGCACATTCCCTTAATTTTACTCTGCAGTGTTACCACAGGTAAACACTATTGTGTTTTTTTTTGTTTCTATTGTTTTTTTTTTTCTCTTCTCCTTCCAGTACTCCTGTCTTAAAAGATCTGGAAGATGGAGGCTCGCATAAAGGAGCTTTGCGGAGTGACTGATACAATCCTTGCAGATATACAGACTATAAAGACCCGTTTTGCAAACCTACAGGACCTCACTAATCACAATTTGCAAGTGTTTGGACAAACTACCCAGGATTGAGGTTCTAGAGGAACGAGTCCAGGCTCCTGCCATAACCCGAGTTCTGGGATTCCCAAGTTACCCCCTTTTCATTTTGGCGGTGAACGTGAGAAATTCAGGGATTTATTAACCAATGCAATCTTTTTTTTTTCTGCACATGCTTCACAATTTCCCACTGAACGATCTAAAGTGCTTACTATAATCATGTTGCTTACCAACAAGGCTTTGATGTGGGCAAACCCTCTGATTGAGACTGAGGTTGAATGTTTGGATCATCTTGATGCTTTCATTTCAGCCATGGGGCAGGTGTTTGATGACCCCAATCGAGGTGCAACAGCTGAAGCAGCCATGTTAACTTTGCGCCAAGGTAAGCGCTCAGTAGCCGAATATGCCTTGGATTTCAGGAGATGGGCCCTCGATACCACTTGGGACATAAGTACATTGGACCCTATAAAATCAGTAAAATTATAAGTGCCGTTGCTTGTCGTCTTCAACTGCCCAGAACTATGAGAATCCACCCTGTCTTTCATGTATCCCTACTAAAGGCTGCAACACCCAATACGTTTCCTGGACGTTCTTCTCCTTGCCCTGACCCAGTGCTAGTCGATGGTCAGGAAGAATTTGTGGTGGAAAGGATTCTAGATTCCAGGTTGTACAGAAATCAGTTACAATATTTGATTAAATGGCAGGGCTACCCAGTGGAGGACAACTCATGGGAACCAGTCAATAACGTTAATGCTCCTCGCTTGCTCCGCCAGTTTCATCAGAGGTACCCAGACAAGCCTGGTCTGAGGTCATCCGGAGGTTGTCCCTAAGGGGGGAGTAATGTAAGGTTCTTTGTACATGTTTCTTGAAACTCAGTTTTTCCGTCGGCCATTTTGCTTTCTGTCTTGCTGCAGCTATCTTGCCCTCAGTCAATATGGAGTTTCCAGCTTTCATGTTCCCGCCCTGATTCTCTCCCTCTTGCTTCTTAAGCAGCCTCAGCTGAGCAATCAGTGCTTCAGAATCAAGCCTGCAGTGAGCCTGTGACCTGACTCCTGGAAAACCTTGGACTTTGTACTCCAGCTATTTCCTACTGAGGAACTTTGGAACACTTGTGGACTCTGGAAACCTGCTATTTGATAAATCCACGTTTGCATGGAATTACGGTAACAGAGAAGATCCTGAACCTGTTGTGGAGAGTTATTGCTGAGCTTAAGTTACTCTGGCCTGCAGTGTCTCCTGCTTCTGTACCTGCAAACTGTGTGACCCTTTTTGCCACTTGTATGAAGTAATACAAGTCCTTCTATATCAAACCTGTGTCTCATGTGTTTTCCTCGCACCCAAGCACAAGACGCTATATGAACTGTACACCATACATTACATGTGCGGAGCAGAGCCGTGTGTGTACGAGGTGTACGGAGCGGAGCCGTGTGTGTACAAGGTGTACAGAGCGGAGCCGTGTGTGTACGAGGTGTACAGAGCGAGGCCGTGTGTGTACGAGGTGTACAGAGCCGAGCCGTGTGTGTACAGAGCGGAGCCGTGTGTTTACGAATTGTATGGAGCAGAGCCATGTGTGTACGAGGTATGCGGAGCAGAGCCGTGTGTGTACGAGGTGTACGGAGCGGAGCTGTGTGTGTACGAGGTGTATGGAGCGGAGCCGTGTGTGTACGGAGCGGAGCCGTGTGTGTACGGAGCGGAGCCGTGTGTTTACGAATTGTACGGAGCAGAGCCATGTGAGTACGAGGTGTGCGGAGCGGAGCCGTGTGTGTACGAGGTGTACGGAGCGGAGCCGTGTGTGTACAAGGTGTACAGAGCGGAGCCGTGTGTGTACGAGGTGTACAGAGCTGAGCCGTGTGTGTACAGAGCGGAGCCGTGTGTGTACTGAGCTGAGCCGTTTGTATGGGGTATACGGAGCGGAGCCGCGTGAGAGCGAGGTGTACGGAGCGGAGCCGCGTGTGTACGAGGTGTGCGGAGTGGAGCCGCGTATGTAGGAGGTGTGCGGAGCGGAGCCACGTGTGTGCGAGGTGTACGGAGTGGAGTTGGGTGTGTACGGGGCGAAGCAGGGTGTGTATGAGGTGTACGTAGCGGAGCTGAGTGTGTACGAGGTGTGCGGAGCTGTGTGTGTGTATAAGGTGTTCGGAGTGGAGCCGTGTATGTACAAGGTGTATGTAGTGGAGCCATGTGTGTACAGAGCAGAACGGTGTGTGTACAAGGTGTACAGAGCGGAGCCGAGTGTGTACAAGGTGTATGTAGCGGAGCCATGTGTGTACTGAGCGGAACCGTGTGAGTACGATGTGTGGAGCAGAGCCATTTGTATACGATGTGTACTGAGCAGAGCAGTGTATAAATGAATTGTATGGATCAGAGCCCCATGTAATCCACATATGTACAAAGCGGAACTGCGCCGCATGTCAATGACATGTATGCAGCAGAGCCAGGTGTGCACGGGTTCCGTATAAAGAGGAGCCGCATAAGTATGGAGCCGAGTGTCACATGATCAGGTGCCATGTATGTATGATGTGAACGGAGCTGAGCCTTGCATGTTTGAGGAGCTGTCCTCCGTGTGTATGCAGAGGGGCTGCACATGCACACAGCACATGTACTGATAAGTAAAGGAGGCGTTTCTCTGGAGCGAAGCTGTACATGAATGATGCATTTATGGAGTGGAGCTAGACATGTACCATGCGTGTATAGAGAAAAGCATGTGCCATGGCAAAATTTTAGGCCATGCCCTTATCCTCACACCCTGGCTACACCCAACTCGTTGTCATGTATAGTGTACAGTTCCTATAGCGTCTTGTGCTTGGGTGCGAGGAAAACACAGGAGACATAGGTTGAAATGAAATGACTTGTATTACTTCATACAAGCATGCTGAAAAGTTCACACAGTTTGCAGGAATAGAGACAGGAGACACAGCAGGCCAGAGTAACTTCAAGCACTACAATAAATCTCCAAAGCAGGTTCAGGATCTCTTCTCTGTACCGTAATTCCTCTGCAAACATGCATTCACCAAACAGCAGGTGTTATGTTACGGTAGCTGAGGAGTGCAGGTAAAAAAGGAAATACACCAGAGCAGTTGGAATCTATGAGATTGCAGTACCCTGACTAACCACCACAACTAGAGGCAGCCGTGGAGCGTTCCTACGTTGGTCCTAGACGCCTCGTCACAGCCTGAGAAACTAACTACACCTAAAGACAGAAATAGGAAAGCTATCTGCCCCGGAGCAGAACCCCAAAGATAATAGAAAGCCCCCAAACATGTAATGGCGGTTAGACAAGAGGAAATACTGACACAGAAAGAAAATAGCATGAGCAAACGCTGGGGCCCAAACTATCTAAATAGAAAAGGACAGGAAGGGTACTTACTGCAATCTCAGAAAACCCTGAAAAACACCAACTCTACTAATTTCAAAATCACCTGAGATCACACGACCTCTACCACCTAAATTAGTTCTCTGGTGTAACAAAATCAAAACAGCAGCCACTGAAAAAAAACTGGAAAAAGCAAAAGTACAAAACACAGAGGCTGAACCAAACTGAGAGGGCAAAAGCCCCCGGAGGGGACCCTGAAGGCCCCCACAGAAGTGCAGGACAAAATGCAAAAATACAGCAAAAACACAAAAGAAGAAATTGTCTTATCTGATAGCAGGAGATGCAGACACGACACAGCAGGCTACAAGGGAAACTGGAAAGAAGGATTCAGACCAGAACAATTGATCACCGGCAACCCTGATGGGAAAATGACTCCCTTATATAAGACCAGTCAGTAACACCTGATTCCCAGTCCTCACAATCCTCACTAGTACCGCTTATAACCACCAGAGGGAGCCCCTGCTCAGAACTCATCTCAAACCCATTCACAACAGTACCCCCCCCTTGAGGAGGGGTCACCGAACCCTCATTTGAGCAACCAGGTCGGTCAGGATGAGTTCTATGATACGCACGGATAAGTCTCCTAGCATGGATGTCCGAAGCAAACACCCAAGAATTGTCTTCCTGACCATAACCTCTCCATTTAACCAAATACTGGAGTCTTCGTCTAGAAAAACGAGAATCCAATATTTTCTCAACCACGTACTCCAGATTGCCCTCAACCAAAACAGGGTCAGGAGGCACAGCAGCAGGAACCACTGGCTCAACAAACCTCTTCAACAAGGACTTGTGGAACACGTCATGGATCTTAAATGTCCCTGGAAGAAGCAAACGAAAAGAAACAGGATTAATAATCTCCATGATCTTATAAGGTCCAATGAACCTAGGCTTAAATTTAGGAGATGCTACTCTCATAGGAATATTCTTTGAGGACAACCAGACCAAGTCCCCCACTTTAAACCGAGGACCATCAGTCCTATGCCGGTTAGCAAACCGCTGGGCCTTCTCCTGAGAGAGGGACAACCTCTCCACTACCTGGTCCCAAATCTGCTGCATACGCTCAACAACAGAGTCAACACCTGGACAGACAGAAGCCTCCGTCTGTCCTGAAGAAAATCGAGGGTGAAACCCAGAATTACAGAAAAACGGAGACATGAAAGTGGCAGAGCTAGCCCTATTATTAAGAGCAAACTCAGCCAAAGGCAAAAAAGAGACCCAGTCATCCTGATCAGCAGACACAAAGCATCTTAGATAAGTCTCCAATGTCTGGTTTGTTCTCTCAGTTTGACCATTGGTCTGAGGATGAAATGCCGAGGAGAAAGACAATTGAACACCCAGTTTAGAACAAAAAGTCCTCCAAAATCTGGAAACAAACTGGACTCCTCTGTCAGACACAATGTTCTCAGGAATGCCGTGTAAACGAACCACGTGCTGAAGGAACAATGGCACCAATTCAGAGGAGGAAGGCAACTTAGGTAATGGCACAAGATGTATCATTTTGGAAAACCTATCACAAATTACCCAGATGGTGGTCATTCTCTGAGAAACAGGAAGATCGGAAATGAAATCCATAGAGATATGGGTCCATGGTCTCTTGGGCACAGGCAATGGCATCAACAAACCACTAGAGCGAGAGCAAGGCTTGGAGCGAGAGCAAGTCCCGCAGGACTGCACAAATTCCCTGACATCGCGAGACAAGGTAGGCCACCAAAAGGACCGACTAACCAAGTCTCTGGTACCAAAAATTCCGGGATGCCCAGCCAATGCGGAACAATGAATCTCAGACATCACACTCTTTTTCCATTGGTCCGGGACAAACAATTTTCCAACAGGGCAGCGCTCGGGCCTATCCTCCTGACACCCCTCCAGAGCAAGTCTCAAATTGGGCGAGATGGCGGAAAGAACTACACCCTCCTTCAAAATAACAGAGGGATCAGATAACTCAGGAGAGTCCGCAAGGAAACTCCTCGAGAGGGCATCCGCCTTAACATTCTTAGTGCCAGGAAGAAAGGAAACCACAAAATTAAAACGTGTGAAAAACAAGGCCCACCTGGCCTGTCTAGGATTGAGTCGCTTGGCAGATTCCAGATAGACCAGATTCTTATGGTCCGTAAGGACCACCACCTGATGTTTGGCTCCCTCCAGCCAATGTCTCCACTCTTCAAAAGCCCACTTCATGGCTAATAACTCCCGATTACCCACGTCATAATTACGTTCAGTAGGAGAAAATTTTCGAGAGAAAAAGGCACAAGGTTACTTTTAAAGGTCTCTGGATCTTTTTGGGACAAAACGGCACATGCCCCAATTTCAGAGGCATCAACCTCCACCTGAAATGGCAGAGAAACATCAGGCTGCCGTAGAACAGGAGCAGAAGTGAATCTCTGCTTAAGTTCCTGAAACGCAGAGACTGCCTCAGGAGGCCAATTCACCACATCAGAACCCTTTCTGGTCAAATCAGTTAATGGTTTAACAATAACCGAGAAATTACCAATAAATTTACGATAAAAATTGGCAAAACCCAAAAATCTCTGAAGAGCCTTTAATGAAGTAGGTTGGACCCAATCACAGATGGCCTGAACCTTGACCGGGTCCATTTCAATAACAGATGGGGACAAAATGAATCCCAGAAATGAGATCTTCTGTACGCCAAAAAGACACTTTGATCCCTTCACATACAGAGCATTCTCTCTCAAAATCTGGAATACAGTTCAAACATGTTTCACATGAGAGTCCCAGTCATTAGAAAAAATCAAGATATCATCCAAATAAACAATCAGAAACTTGTCCACAAAATCCCTGAAAATGTCATTCATGAAGGACTGGAAGACGGAAGGAGCATTAGTGAGCCCATCACTAGGTACTCAAAATGCCCTTCAGGGGTTTTGAATGCCGTCTTCCATTCATCCCCGTGCTTAATGCGAATAAGGTTATACGCCCCCCTGAGGTCAAGCTTGGTAAACCAAGTAGCGTTTTTCACCCTGGAAAACAGGTCAGAAATCAAGGGTAACGGGTATTGATATTTCACAGTAATATTGTTCAAGAGACGATAATCAATACACGGCCTTAATGAACCATCTTTTTTGGCCACAAAGAAAAAACCGTCACCTAAGGGTGAAGAGGATGGTCTGATATGACCCTTCTCCAATGATTCCTTGATATAAGACCGCATAGCGTCATGTTCAGGTACAGACAAGTTAAAAAGGCGACCTTTAGGGAATTTACTACCTGGCACTAATTCAATAGCGCAGTCATAGCTCCTATGGGGAGGTAAGGATGCAGATTTACTTTCGCTAAACACATCAGAAAAATCAAACAAAAAGTCAGGAACATCCTCAGCCTGGGGGGAGGCAGAAAAAACAGGAGTGTTGGTATTAACACATTGGCAGCCCCAACTGGTTACAGACACAGATTTCCAATCCAAAACAGGATTATGAGACTGTAACCAAGGGAAACCCAGCACTATAATGTCATGCAGATTATATAGAACCAAAAATTTGCAGCACTCCTGGTAATCAGGTTCAACCCTCATTATCACCTGAGTAGAAAACTGGGGTTTATTCTCAGCCAAAGGGTAGAATCGATCCCCAGTAGAGGAATAGACTTCTGTAGGGGTATCAAGGGAAACCCACAACGTTTAGCAAAATCATAATCCATCAGGTTAATAGCTGCTCCAGAATCAACGAAAGCCTGAGCAGAAAATGAGGACAGAGAGCATATCAGAGTGACAGTTAATAAAAACTTAGTCTGAACACTACCCAAGACAACTGAGCGTGCAAAATGTCTTCCCCGCTTAGGTAGGGCAGACTGAAATAGCATGAGAGGCATCACCACAGTAGAAACATAACCCATTGCGCCTTCGAAACTCATGACGCTGTGCCCGAGACACCACTCCATCACACTGCATGGGCTCAGCAGCTGGCTCACAAGGCAACACCACTCCACGCATACTTCTCCGCTCACGCAAACGTCTGTCAATTTGAATCGCTAATGACATAGAATTATTGAGACCAGAGGGGACAGGGAATCCCACCATAACATCCTTTACATTATCCGACAGACCCTTCCGGAAAAGGGCCGCCAAAGCGTCGTCATTCCATTTGGTCAGGACTGCCCACCTACGGAATCTCTGACAGTATAACTCAGCGTCATCAAGCCCCTGATTTAATGCCAACAAGGCTTTTTCAGCTTGATCAGTGACATTAGGCTCATCGTATAATAACCCCAAAGCCTGAAAAAATGCATCAACATCACTCAAAACAGGATCCCCAGGTATCAGGGAAAAAGCCCAATCCTGAGGATCGCCGCGCAGGAGAGAGATGATAATTTGAACCTGCTGCGCTGCGTTTCCTGAGGACTTAGATTTTAAGGCAAAAAACAATTTACAATTATTTTTGAAATTCTGAAACTTAGCTCGATCCCCTAAAAACAAATCTGGCATGGGGATCCTAGGTTCCACAACAGGCAACCTAGCAAGATATGCAGCAATACTCTGAACCTCAGTGGCAAGCTGATCCACACGGCCAGACAACTGTGCAAACTCCATTGGGAGAAAAGATCCTCCCCAGCACCCAGAGTTACAGAGGGAAAAAAAAAAAAAATGCAACAAACAGAAAAATATCTCTGACAACTTTTCTTCCTTCAAAATATTTTTTCCCTTCTGTGAGTACCATACAATTTTTATGGCCGGTGATACTGTTATGTTACGGTAGCTGAGGAGTGCAGGTAAAAAAGGAAATACACCAGAGCAGTTGGAATCTATGAGATTGCAGTACCCTGACTAACCACCACAACTAGAGGCAGCCGTGGAGCGTTCCTACGTTGGTCCTAGACGCCTCGTCACAGCCTGAGAAACTAACTACACCTAAAGACAGAAATAGGAAAGCTATCTGCCCCGGAGCAGAACCCCAAAGATAATAGAAAGCCCCCAAACATGTAATGGCGGTTAGACAAGAGGAAATACTGACACAGAAAGAAAATAGCATGAGCAAACGCTGGGGCCCAAACTATCTAAATAGAAAAGGACAGGAAGGGTACTTACTGCAATCTCAGAAAACCCTGAAAAACACCAACTCTACTAATTTCAAAATCACCTGAGATCACACGACCTCTACCACCTAAATTAGTTCTCTGGTGTAACAAAATCAAAACAGCAGCCACTGAAAAAAAACTGGAAAAAGCAAAAGTACAAAACACAGTGGCTGAACCAAACTGAGAGGGCAAAAGCCCCCGGAGGGGACCCTGAAGGCCCCCACAGAAGTGCAGGACAAAATGCAAAAATACAGCAAAAACACAAAAGAAGAAATTGTCTTATCTGATAGCAGGAGATGCAGACACGACACAGCAGGCTACAAGGGAAACTGGAAAGAAGGATTCAGACCAGAACAATTGATCACCGGCAACCCTGATGGGAAAATGACTCCCTTATATAAGACCAGTCAGTAACACCTGATTCCCAGTCCTCACAATCCTCACTAGTACCGCTTATAACCACCAGAGGGAGCCCCTGCTCAGAACTCATCTCAAACCCATTCACAACAGCAGGTTTCCAGAGTCCAAAAGTGTTCCAAGGTTCCTCAGTAGGGAATAGCTGGAGTACAAGTCCAAGGTTTCCAGAAGTCAGGTCACAGACTGACTGAGGCTTGATTCAGGAGCACTGATTGTTCAGCTGAGGCTGCTTAAGAAGCAAGAGGGAAGAATCAGGGCGGGAACATGAAAACTGGAAACTCCATATTAACTGAGGGCAAGAGCTGCAGAAAGACAGAAAGCAAAATGGCCGACGGAAAACTGAGTTTCAAGGAACATGTCAGCAGAGACAAAGAACCTTACATTACTCCCCCCTTAGGGACAACCTCCGGATGACCTCAGACCAGGCTTGTCAGGGTACCTCTGATGAAACTGGCGGAGCAGACGAGGAGCATTTACATTATTGACTGGTTCCCATGAGTTGTCCTCCACTGGGTAGCCCTGCCATTTAATCAAATATTGCAACTGATTTCTGTACAACCTGGAATCTAGAATCCTTTCCACCATAAATTCTTCCTGACCATCGACCAGCACTGGGTCAGGGCAAGGAGAAGAACGTCCAGGAAACGTATTGGGTGTTGCAGCCTTTAGTAGGGATACATGAAAGACAGGGTGGATTCTCATAGTTCTGGGCAGTTGAAGACGACAAGCAACAGCACTTATAATCTTACTGATCTTATAAGGTCCAATGTACTTATGTCCCAATTTAGACGATGGAATCTTTACTTTAAGATTTCTGGTTGACAGCCAGACCAAATCTCCTACCTTGAAAGCTGGTGCAGGTCTACGAAATTTATCTGCTGCTTTCTTGTACCTTTCCTGAGCCAATTCTAGATTTTCCTTTAGAAGATCCATATTCTTTTGTAAAGAAGTGATTCTTTCAGCCACTGCCGGCAAGGGCGTATCTATGGGAAATCGAGGAAGAATGTTAGGATGATAACCTAGATTGGAGTAAAAAGGAGACTGCTTAGTGGAGGCGCTCTGAGAGTTGTTATAAGAGAACTCAGCCAGTGGAAGTAGATCCACCCAATCATCCTGTAGGTGGCAGATAAAACAGCGGAGATACTGCTCCAGGGTCTGATTGGTTCGTTCTGTCTGTCCATTAGTCTGGGGATGAAAAGCAGAAGAAAGGTTTACTTTAATGTCCAATGCTGCACAGAAATTTTGCCAAAACCTTGAAGTGAATTGCACCCCTCGATCCGAAATGACCTCATCCGGTACTCCATGTAAGCTAAACACATTCTTAATCATCAAGTCTGATGTCTGTTTTGCAGTGGGTAAGCCGACACAAGGGATAAAATGAGCTGCCTTTGTTAGACGGTCAACCACCACTAGAATGGTGTTCTTCCCTTGAGAGGTTGGTAACTCCACAATGAAGTCCATAGAAATGGATCCCCACGGGCGGGACGGGGTGGGAAGAGGTTGCAACAGACCAGTTGGTGAGGAGCGAGGTGTTTTTCATCTTGCACAGACTTCACATGAAGTGACATAGTTTAAAACATCTTTCCTGTAAGTGGGCCACCAAAAGAAACGAGAAAGAAATTCTTGTGTCTTTAGAATTCCCCTATGCCCGGCTATCTTGGAATCGTGGATGAGTTGCAGTACTCTCAATCTGACTGTTTCAGGTATATACAGACGTTGTCCCTGAATCCACACACCATTCTTAAAGACAAGACTTACGTCCCTTGGGGGTTGAGCAAACAAAGAATCCGCATGGTATGCTTCCTTGATGTCCTTAAGTAGGTCTTGATTATGAATCACTCCCAGGAATCTAGAGTCAGGAAGAATAGTCTTAGGAGGAGTAAGTGGACGTGTCTCTGCTGAATGAATCCTAGAGAGTGCATCAGCCTTTCCATTGCGCGATCCTGGTCTATAAGAAATGACAAAATTAAATTGGTTTAGGAAAAGATTCCAGCGAGCCTGGCGAGGAGTCAGGCACTTAGCCGACCTGATAAATTCAAAGTTACGATGGTCTGTCAGGATGACTATTTGCTGTGCAGCTCCCTGAAGAAGGTGTCTCCATTCCTTGAAGGCGGCAATAATGGCCAACAATTCTCTATTGCCCACATCGTAGTTCCTCTCAGCCGAAGACAACTGCTGGGAAAAGAAGGCACAGGGATGCAAGACATTCTTCTCACCTGTTCTCTGAGAGAGTATAGCTCCAACGGCACAGTCTGAAGCATCCACCTCTATTATGAAGGCAAGCTCGGGGTTGGGATGTACTAAGATAGGTGCGGTGGTAAATTTATCCTTTAAACAGGAAAATGCTTCCTGAGCTTGCGGGGTCCAGGAAAACCTAGACTGTTTCCGGGTAAGTTGGGTGATAGGTGACACTACCTCAGAAAAATTCTTAATGAAACGTCTATAGAAGTTGGCAAACCCGATGAAGCGCTGCACCTCCTTTACATTTCTAGGAATTGGCCAATCCTTGATGGCTTGGGTCTTGCTTCCATCCATACTAATCCCTTGCGTAGATAGTACATACCCCAGAAATTGAATTTCGGTCCTATGGAATTCACACTTTTCAAGTTTGATGTAGAGATGGTTTTGTCTTAGGCGTTCTAAGACCATTCTCACATGTCCATGATGTTCCTCTGTGGAGTTAGAAAAAATTAGAATATCATCCAGATAAATCACCACAAATGTATCTAGGAGACCCCTGAAGATATCATTCACGAAGTGTTGGAAAGTGGCTGGGGCGGTACTCAGACCAAAAGGCATAACTAGATATTCAAAGTGTCCATAGCGTGACCTGAAAGCAGTCTTCCATTCATCCCCAGGTCTAATACGGACCAAGTTATAGGCCCCACGGAGATCCAGTTTAGAGAAAATTTTGGCATGCCGCACTCTCTCCAACAACTCAGGGATTAAAGGCAATGGATAACGGTTTCTAATAGTAACCTTATTGAGTTCCCTATAGTCTATGCAGGGTTTCAGAGATCCATCTTTCTTCTTCACAAAGAAGATGGGTGCACCTGCGGGAGATGAAGAGGGGCGTATGAAGCCCTTGGCTAAATTTTCGTCTATATAATCCTTCAAAGCTTTTAGCTCGGGCCCCGCTAGGGGGTAGATCTTACCAAAAGGTATCTCGGCTACAGGCAATAATTCAATTGGACAATCATATGGACGGTGAGGAGGAAGCTGATCAGCGTTCTTCTTGTCACATAAATCCACATAGTCCTGGTATACAGCTGGTAGTTCAGGGACTGACATGGTTCCTTTAGGAACAGAGCAAGCTGAAACTCCTTGACTCATCTGTTTCTCCGGAAAGTGTAATTCCTTGGTCTCCCAGTTAATCGTAGGATTCTGCGCCTGCAGCCATGGTAGCCCTAGAATAATGGGAAAGTGGGGAGAAGAGATAAGCATAAAAGACATTTTCTCCTGATGATCTTTACCCATAAGGACCCTCAAAGGCTCTGTTTCTTGATCCACTGGTCCAGAAGTCAGTAGAGAGCCATCCACAGTTTCCATCTGTACTGGAGTAGCCTTCTTCACTGAACGTATCCCCTGTTTCAGAGCAAAGGAGATATCCATAAAATTTCCACTTGCTCCTGAGTCGATCATAGCAGAGCTAGACACCCAGACTGAGTCAACCCAGAGTTTGATGGAAAGGAAGCAATGAGAATTGTTTCTTTTACAACTCAGCTGGGACACCGCTGAGGAAACTTGAAAAATTGCAGCGTTTATACCGTCATCGTCCCCAGAACTAACAGAGTTTAAGTCCGAGAAATCAAGATCTCTTGCAGCAGATCTCTCTGGAGCCTGAGGCTCGGACATGACAGAGCTCCTCTCGCAACACTCACAGTGAATGACTGCTGCAGTAGTCTTACGAGAACGGCTGGGGCAGTTTATAATGAAGTGCCCTGACTTACCACAGTAGAAACATAGATTTTCCTTTATACGATGTTCTTTGCGTGCATCACTAACCCGTCTTTGTAAAGAGTCCACCTGCATGGGTTCAGGTTCTGGTTCCCTTGTGATCCTACTCAAAGGTTCCTTAGCTGAGGAGGGAGGTAGTAAAAGGTTAGTGCGATTATTTTCGAACCATCTCTCTTGTCTGCGTTCAGTCAGACGAGCATCAATACGGATACAATAGTTAATAAAGTCACCTAACGCAGTGGGAGGGTCGGCACGAGCAAGTTCATCCTTAATCAGTGGAGACAACCCTTTCCGAAAAATAGATTTTTTTAGCGGAAGTGTCCCAAGTGGTATCAAGAGCCCATCTCCTGAAATCCAGGGCATATTCGGCTACTGAACGCTTACCTTGGCGCAAAGTTAACATGGCTGCTTCAGCTGTTGCACCTCGATTGGGGTCATCAAACACCTGCCCCATGGCTGAAATAAAAGCATCAAGGTGATTCAAACAATCATCCTCAGTCTCAATCAGAGGGTTTGCCCACATCAAAGCCTTATTGGTAAGCAACATGATTATAGTAAGCACTTTGGATCGTTCAGTGGGAAATTGTGAAGCTGTCATGGGTGCATCGCCGCGAAGATTGTCGCGATTGCACATTCTGACTTCTCGCAGCTGAGTTGCTGTTTCTTTGTGTTTGGTAATGAGGGAGTTAATTTTACCTAGCTCTTTGCTAAGACTAGGTCCAGCCTCGCCCGGCTGCTTTTGATTATGTTCTAATTAGCTTCCTTTATATAGCTGCCAGTCTGCTGGTTAGATGCCGGTGAAAGCATTCATACAGACTGCAGATAGGATCGGTTCTGAGAAGACTTAAGCTAAGAGCTCTTTTGTTGTTTCTCCTCACCTTGCTTATAGTTTATCTCCTAGACCTTTGGTGTTCCCTCTGTGTTTTAATGTTGTATGCAAGACAGTATTTACTTTATCCCCTGTCTGTCTCGTTTGTCTATACTGTTTGTTAACCTTTACCTGTCCATTCCCTTTGGTGGTAATCAGGGTCCTTCTAAGGACTAGATTACAGTGGTCAGGGATTTATAGGAGACAGGGTTTACGCTGGTGGCCTGGACCTCTGTACCATTAACAGTACCTCCAGGTAGAGGGACTAGTCAGGACCCCAGTTTAGGGTCAGCATAGACCCCGGTCCACCTCTAGCCAGAGACAAGCGTGAAAAGGATTCAGTATTGACCCACAGGATATTATGTCAGGTAATACTATGCTATATATACATGTTAATGTTACCTATTTATATGTTATATAGAATGTTGTCCCACTTGATAGATTACTGACATTATATATTTATACATCTGCTAGACAGCGTGACATTTTCACCGGCCATAAAACTAAGGATTTTCCTCAGCTACCATGGATCCAGTAGCCCAGCTTGCCCTGCAGTTGCAGAGGTTGTCCATGGAGTTTACGGATATTAAGTCCAAGGTTTTGTCCCCCCCGGAGCAAACCAGATCTGAACCTAAGGTGGCTCTCCCGGACAGGTTCACTGGTGGGCGGGACAAATTTTTTGCATTCCGGGAGGCATGTAAATTGTACTTTCGGCTGCGGCCTCGGTCATCGGGGAGTGAAGAGCAGAGGGTGGGAATTTTCATCTCGCTCTTACAAGGGGACCCTCAATCCTGGGCGTTCTCTCTTCCGCCGGGCTCCCCGGCCCTCCAGTCAGTAGATCGATTTTTTGCCGCCCTGGGTCTGGTGTATGATGACCCAGATCGGGTCTCCCTTGCTGAAACGAAGTTACGTAGGATACAGCAGGGAGATCGTCCGGCGGAGGAATTTTCTTCTGAGTTCCGTAGATGGGCCACGGATACTCAGTGGAATGACCCAGCTCTTAGGAGCCAGTTTTGTCAAGGGTTATCTGACAAATTAAAAGATGTTTTGGCTCAGTATGATTCTCCTCCGTCACTGGAGGCTGCAATGGCCCTTGCTATTCGTATTGATAGACGGCTTCGGGGGAGGTGTGAGGTAACTCCGCCCCCTGTTATGACTCCACCTACTACTAAAGTCCCTTATATGGAGGTTCCCCTGGTCTGTTCTGAGGAACCTATGCAGTTGGGTGGGACATCATTTTGTAGGAGGGAATCGGCGGTGCGCCGCAAGACAAGAAGGTGTTTCTTCTGCGGGAGAGAGGGACATTTTGTTGGGGGGTGTCCCTCCCGTGCCTCATTGAGCAAAAAAGTCACCGAAAAACTGTTAATCTCAGGTTGTGTGGTGGACGACAACCTGGGAGTAGGTATTTCGTCCCCAGGTCCGTCTCAATTTCTCGTGCCTGCGGAGGTGGTGGTTGGTGCGAGAGTTGAGAGGATTTCTGTTCTTCTTGATAGTGGGTCTGGGGCTAATATGGTGGACGCTCGGTTTGCCCAGGTGCAAGGTATGCAACTGAGTGTATTGGCCAAACCGATCCCTATACTTTCTATTGACGCCAGACCTCTCGGTCAAGGTAGCTTTGTACAAGCTGTTCATAACATAGACCTTCGAGTAGGGGCAATACATAAAGAACAGTTGTCTTGTTATGTGTTGGAGGGTCTTCCTACTCCTATTGTGTTGGGACTTCCCTGGTTGGCTAAACATAACCCAGTGATTGATTGGCAATCCAGAAAGATAAGCCAGTGGGGTGAATTTTGCAAGAATAACTGCATGAACACGGTCATCGGTGCGGTCGTGCCTAGGACTTTGCCTCCTTTTCTGGAGGACTTTGGGGAGATGTTCTCAGAGGAGGGGTGTCAAAAGTTACCTCCTCATCGCACGTATGACTGCTCAATAAAATTGCTTCCTGATGCCTTATCTCGTAGTTTCCCAGGGGCCGGAAAGACGGATGACCCGGTTCCTATCCTTCAGGAAGGAGTGGTGGTGTCGGCTGTGTGCTCTGAGCTTGAGGAGGAGGTGTTGGAGGCTCAGGGGGACGCCCCTGTAGGACCTCCAGGGAAACTGTTTGTTCCTAATCAGTTAAGACAAAAAGTTATCGAGGCACATCATAGTTCTGCTTTAGCAGGACATCCAGGGAGTAAAGCAACTGTGGATCTCCTTTCTCGCCGGTTTTGGTGGCCTAACTTAAATAAAGAGGTAATAACTTTTGTCGCGTCCTGTGGAGTTTGTGCTCGCTCTAAGACCCCACATACCCGTCCATCTGGGGTTCCTGAGGAGGAACGATTCTCGTCGTCACTTGCTTCAGTTTGGAGAGGAGTGCTGAATGGTCTGAGTGCTATGGGGAACTGTTTCAAGCGGAGGTCTGATAGGAGGAGAGTGTCTGGTCCGGACCTAGGTGTGAACGATCTGGTGTGGTTGTCTACCAAGAATATAAAACGCAAAGTTCCCTCCTGGAAACTGGGTCCCAGGTTCATCGGTCCATACAGGATCAGTTCTATAATTAATCCTGTGGCATTTCGTCTGGACCTCCCTCCTACGTTTAAAATCCATAATGTATTCCACAAATCGTTGCTTAAGAGGTACGTGGCGCCAGTTATACCGTCACTTCTACCTCCTCCTCCAGTGGTGGTCAATGGTAACTTAGAATTTCAAGTGTTGAAGATCATTGACTCACGTCTGAATCGCCGGTCCCTTCAGTATTTGGTTCATTGGAAGGGATATGGTCCTGAGGAGAGGACGTGGGTCTCTGCGTCTGAGATTAACGCAGATCGATTGGTTCGGACCTTCCACACGACTTACCCGGACAGACCTGGCCCTGAGGGTCCGGAGGCCCCTCGTAGAAGGGGGGGTACTGTCATGGGTGCATCGCCGCGAAGATTGTCGCGATTGCACATTCTGACTTCTCGCAGCTGAGTTGCTGTTTCTTTGTGTTTGGTAATGAGGGAGTTAATTTTACCTAGCTCTTTGCTAAGACTAGGTCCAGCCTCGCCCGGCTGCTTTTGATTATGTTCTAATTAGCTTCCTTTATATAGCTGCCAGTCTGCTGGTTAGATGCCGGTGAAAGCATTCATACAGACTGCAGATAGGATCGGTTCTGAGAAGACTTAAGCTAAGAGCTCTTTTGTTGTTTCTCCTCACCTTGCTTATAGTTTATCTCCTAGACCTTTGGTGTTCCCTCTGTGTTTTAATGTTGTATGCAAGACAGTATTTACTTTATCCCCTGTCTGTCTCGTTTGTCTATACTGTTTGTTAACCTTTACCTGTCCATTCCTTTGGTGGTAATCAGGGTCCTTCTAAGGACTAGATTACAGTGGTCAGGGATTTATAGGAGACAGGGTTTACGCTGGTGGCCTGGACCTCTGTACCATTAACAGTACCTCCAGGTAGAGGGACTAGTCAGGACCCCAGTTTAGGGTCAGCATAGACCCCGGTCCACCTCTAGCCAGAGACAAGCGTGAAAAGGATTCAGTATTGACCCACAGGATATTATGTCAGGTAATACTATGCTATATATACATGTTAATGTTACCTATTTATATGTTATATAGAATGTTGTCCCACTTGATAGATTACTGACATTATATATTTATACATCTGCTAGACAGCGTGACAGAAGCATGTGCAGAGAAAAATAAATTGCATTGATTAATAAATCCCCTGAATTTCTCACGTTCACCGCCAAAACGAAAAGGAGGTAATTTGGGGATCCCAGAACTCGGGGTTATGGCAGGAGCCTGGGCTCGTTCCTCTAGAGCCTCAATCCTGGCTCGCAATTCCTGGGTAGTCTGTCCAAACACTTGCAAATTATGATTAGTGAGGTCCTGTAGGCTTGCAAAACGGGTTTTTAAAGTCTGTACATCTGAAAGGATTGTATCAGTCACTCCGCAAAGTTCCTTTATGCGGGCCTCCATCTTCCAGATCTTTTAAGGCAGAAGTGCTGGAAGGAGAAGAGGAAAGGAAAAAAAAAAAAAAACAATAGTGTTTTCCATGTGGTAATACTCCAGAGTAAAATTTTAAAGGAATGCGCTCACCTGGAATGGTTGTGAGAAGTCACAACCACTGTCATCACATAAGGTATTAAACGGACATCTGATATCCACAGTCACAGCAGACACGGCTTTCCCAGACCCAGCAGACACTAAACATTGGCTCCTGAATCTTGTCATGTATAGTGTACAGTTCCTATAGCGTCTTGTGCTTGGGTGCGAGGAAAACACAGGAGACATAGGTTGAAATGAAATGACTTGTATTACTTCATACAAGCATGCTGAAAAGTTTACACAGTTTGCAGGAATGGAGACAGGAGACACAGCAGGCCAGAGTAACTTCAAGCACTACAATAAATCTCCAAAGCAGGTTCAGGATCTCTTCTCTGTACCGTAATTCCTCTGCAAACATGGATTCACCAAACAGCAGGTTTCCAGAGTCCAAAAGTGTTCCAAGGTTCCTCAGTAGGGAATAGCTGGAGTACAAGTCCAAGGTTTCCAGAAGTCAGGTCACAGACTGACTGAGGCTTGATTCAGGAGCACTGATTGTTCAGCTGAGGCTGCTTAAGAAGCAAGAGGGAAGAATCAGGGTGGGAACATGAAAACTGGAAACTCCATATTAACTGAGGGCAAGAGCTGCAGAAAGACAGAAAGCAAAATGGCCGACGGAAAACTGAGTTTCAAGGAACATGTCAACAGAGACAAAGAACCTTACACTCGTGCATTTGTTAGAGCTGAACCAGCATTTTTCTAAAGTTCCGAGGCCTTGGTTTCTTTTAGACAGGCTGATGCGTACCAGTGTCAAGATAAGATGTTCCTCATTTTAGTCAATACACCCCCGCCCGCCTGAGTAGTTCTGGGAGACAAGGGCAAGAATGGAGTTTTCGGTTAAAATCAGTATTCTACGTGTTTAGTGATAAGTTGTATTAACCGCCATATATGGTAATTCCGCTTCCTGCTTCAGGGATGTATATAAATCCCGTATCCAGCAATAAAGAGCAGAGTATACTCTGTGTCTGTGTCTTATTCTCTCTGGTACCACATTCCGAGGAGGAAAGGGTTAACGAGACAAGCAGTGACGACAGCTGGCGCCCGAACAGGGACCTTGAGTTAATCTACTCTGAGAAAGTCCGACCGATCCAGAGACGTGGGATGAATTGAGCTCTCTGTTGGTGATATACATACAGTGCTGCAGTAAGAATACTTATTATATTCTACCTAAAAATCTATATCACTGTATAGTGGACCCCCTCCTCCCCGAGCGGTCGGCTTTCCAGGTAATTCACAGGTGTTCCTGGCTCAAGGTTCCTTTGAACCAGTAGACCCTCAGATTAATTGTCATTCCTGCCTTTCCTCCTTTGAAAAATTACAGTATGGATCCAATGATTGTGGTGTGGTTTTTTCTTGGTGTTTGTGTGATCGGATTGTTTATTTGGTTAGCGTACAAATCTTGGCAAGCGAGCAGCGGAATGGTTCAGAAACCTTTGTGGCCCATTGTCTAAGTGACGGAATTGTCTTGGTGACAGAGTCTTGGTGACAGAATTGTCTAAGTGACAGGAGAATCTCTTCTAGGTGAGGAGATACAAAAATGGGGAACCAAAATGCCAAGGAAGGTATTACTGCCAAAGATTTAGTGGTACGCAGAGAGGGAAAGCAAGTGTTGGTAGGCATTGACAAAGTATTGTGTAAAGCAGGCATGAATGAAAACGGAGAATTGAACAGTGATAAATGGAAAAGGTTCTTTAACTCACATCATGGATGGTTGAGAGACAAAGGACTGTTGAAAACGGTTCCATGAAAAATGCCCACAAGAAAAATGCCCAAATGAAAAATGCCCACAGAAAAAACCCCACAGTCATGAATGCCCACATGAAAATTGCCCACACAGAATTTTGCCCACATGGAAATTTGCCCACGTAGAAATTTGCCCACGCAGAATTTTGCCCATATGGAAATTTGCCCACATGGACATTTGCCCACGCAGAATTTTCCCCACAAGGAAATTTGCCCACACAATTTTACACCATTGCAGCATCACAAAGTTTTGGATCTGTGATATTTGAGGTGCAAGGATGTTCACATGATATGCAATAATCTTGTGATTTTGGGCTGACCTAGTGCAAAAATTTTGCAGATCTGTGCTTTGCAAACACATTTGTACCAGTCTGTTATGATCATCAATAGATACAATGTGTCTCATCACTCACTGATTCTGCCTTACACCTCCCCCAGCTCAGCACATGGAGCACATACTGAGCTCAGGAAAAACCAGCAAGCCTGTGATCCAGGGGATATCTATTACTGCTATCTGTACTCACAGGTATCACTGTTTTATTTGTGGTGTTACATAGGACTGCAGAAACATCTACTACATTACCTGTACTCTGGAGTATCACTGTTATCTGTGGTGTTACATAGGACTGCAAAGGACATATACTACATTATCTGTCTTCAGTTATCACTGTGTTCTCTGTGGTGTGACATAGGACTGCAGGTAACATCTACTACATTATCTGTACTCAGTTATCACTGTGTTATCTGTGGTGTTACATAGGACTGCAGAAACATCTACTACATTACCTATACGCAGTTATCACTATTATCTGTGGTGTTACATAGGACTGCAGGGGACATGTACTGCATTATTTGTACCCAGTTATCACTGTGTTATCAGAGGTGTTACATAGGACTGCAGGGGACATCTACTGCATTATCTGTACTCAGTTATCACTGTTATATGTGGTGTTACAGAGGACTGCAGGGGACATCTACTACATTATCTGTCCTCCGTTATCACTGTACTATCTGTGGTGTTACATAGGACTGCAGAAACATCTACTACATTACCTGTATGCAGTTATCACTATTATCTGTGGTGTTACATAGGACTGCAGGGGACATGTCCTGCATTATTTGTACCCAGTTATCACTGTGTTATCTGAGGTGTTACATAGGACTGCAGGGGACATCTACTGCATTATCTGTACTCAGTTATCACTGTGTTATATGTGGTGTTACAGAGGACTGCAGGGGACATCTACTACATTATCTGTCCTCCGTTATCACTGTGCTATCTGTGGTGTTACATAGGACTGCAGGGAACATCTACTACTAGGGATGAGCTGATCTATCTGGGCGGATCCGTTATCCACTTGGATAGTGAGGTGCACAGATACTATCCGTCTGGATCGGGATTATTGCAGTATCTGCAGATATATCCATGGCTTCCCATAATGTATGTTTTATGCATTATGAAAAGGCACATTCATTGCACAGCCGTCACATTGCTGACTGTGGGGGTGCAGGGGAGACCCGCAAAGCAAAAAGCACTACTCGCCGGGTTGTCGATGAGCTGTGCTGGCCGCGTCCTCCTCTTCCTGGTCATATGCCGGAGGATGCCGCCGTCACGGCTCACATGACTTTGATGACGCTGCACTAACGTGACCAGGAACAGGCTCATGAGAACCCGGACAGTAGAGCTTTTTTTTAGCAGTGACAGAGAGCAGGGGTCTGGCTGGGGGGTTGTCCTTACCCAGGTATGTCCCCCAGTGGGCAATGAGTCTCTGCCGTGGTGGCACAGCAAGGATCAGACCCAGGTATGTCACTGGTGGGAGGGGTGTCCCACATGTCACTGCCGACGTAGGGGGAATGTCACCGGCAGGCGAGGAGTCCTCTCTATGTTACTGGTGAAGGGATGTCCCCGCCCGCATATAGTGTTGTACCATAGATTTCTATGGGATCCTGCAGTCCTCTGTAACACCACATATAACACAGTGATAACTGAGTACAGATAATGCAGTAGATGTCCCCTGCAGTCCTATGTAACACCTCAGATAACACAGTGATAACTGGGTACAAATAATGCAGGACATGTCCCCTGCAGTCCTATGTAACACTACAGATAATAGTGATAACTGCATACAGTTAATGTAGTAGATGTTTCTGCAGTCCTATGTAACACCACAGATAGCACAGTGATAACGGAGGACAGATAATGTAGTAGATGTGAGTCGCATAACCAGGGTTTTGGGGTACTCGGCACCGAGCCCATTCACTTTAATGGGGGATGTCACGGGTAGCGCAGCTCGGTCCGTGGCCCTGGGCGCTCACTAAAAGGGGGATATTTACAGGGGATTATAGAAATGTTCGTGACGCCACCTGTGGTTTCTGATCAGGATGACCAGTGCTGCAGGGTAGATCCTCTGAGGGGTTGTTACTGGGCAGCAAGGTGTTAAGTCTCCCACAGGTGAGACTGGTCCCTCGAGGTAGATGGCGGTGCAGGGGTGAAGGAGCAATAATGCAAACACACACAAGACAGTCTCTTTCTGTACCTTTACTGGTGATGAAGTTGCAGGCACGTCCCGGGAGGCCGTCAGGGTGGAGGATGCACGTCCAGTAATCACTGAGTAGGTGTAGGGCCTCCGTACGTCTATATGTGTGTGAGATTCTAACTTGCATAAAACAAAGTTTAACTCCGTTCTCTTTGCTACGCCCGGCTGATCTTGTGGTGGAGCCTTCTTTTGGACAGAACTAAGTCTCCAATGGTTGCGCTGACCAGACTTCTGTTCTTCCAGACCCCGGTTACGTATCAGCACTGTTGGGCCCCTCTGCGACCTGAAGTCCAGCAGGGTCTCCGGTTTCTCCCACTAGCCATGAAGGTACTAGCAAGCTTGGACCCGGTGTCCGGTTGTGCAGAGTGGAGGTAAGCCATCATTGCTATTCATCCTCAGTCACTCTCTCTTTTCCTTTTCCACTTGCCTGTCGTCCTACTCACACCTTTAACATAAGCACAGGTAGCAGTAGATGTCAGCTTTCTTCTCTTCACCGCTCTCCAAGCGTCGGCACGCTCGCTCTCTAACAATACCTCAGTTGACTCGGTGTTACAAATACTGCAGTTCCCTTTCCTTCACTTCTTTCTTAGGCTCTGTCCGAAGTAGCTATCAGGACCTTCCGTCAGACTGATCTATGCACACTCCGAGAGTCACTTTCCACTGCCCTCGGGAACTATCAGTCAGCACGTTCTGAGGTAACTAGCTTGTTCACTGCTCTGCTCTGACAGGAAATCTCCTCAAAGGCTACTGCTGCGTCTCTCCACACCCTTATATACTCTAAAGGGCTCCCTCTGGTGGCACTATAGGGAAATGTGAAGTGTGAATGAATATCGGGTGATTGTGAATTACCTTCCATGCATCCTCCAGGGTAACATGTGGCACCAAGCGCAGCTGGGCTACACATCCCCCCCCTAGTTAATATCAGCACTCCCGGGCTGAAAAAGAAAACAATTTTTATACATAACAATAAACATAACTCATCCCTTGTGGGAGGTAAGGACACTTCAAACGTTACAATGTGTACAAATTTGCAAATAGGAAAATATCAAATGCTTTCACACAATAAATGCAGGATTCTTGTGGAGGACCCGTACCAAACCTCCCACGGTGGTCCTGGGTGGGCTGCAGGACTTCTTTGCTGCAAACCTCACTCAAGGCCACACCATACGGGTTTTTCTTCTGAGGTAGGATGGTTTACGTAAAACCAAGATGGGGCACTGAGTGCCAACTATTTACATTACAGTTCTGTGCTGCAAGAGTCCTCAGCACGCAGTCCTTCAAAATCAGAGAACCATAGAAAAATCACATTTCTACCATAACCACACTATCACTTTCACATTACCCAACTGGAGTATACTACTTCAGCATGTAACATTCACAATAAAGTGCAATTCTTTGGCAACTTTGTACAGTTTCAGTAAACCCTGTCTGGGTCGTACTGTTCTTCTTTGAATATGGTTGTACCTTCCACACCTGGGGCTGGAAGCATGCGGTGCGCTCTGGAACGCATCACTAAGAGATTGTGTCCTGCTACCAGTGTCTGAGTAGCCACAGTCCTCTTTTCAACTTTTACTTTGCTTGAGGCCTGACAGGTGCCCCTTCTAAGTACAGATTTGGCTCAATAGGGATCGCTGTAGCAGTCACTGTGCTCTGCAGCATTTCCAATGGTGACGCATGCACATGCAATGGCTCAGTAGGGGGCGCACTTGCAACTGTTGCGCTCTGTTGCGTTGCGGAATAGGACGCAGGATAGGATGCAGGTGCGCGGCCGGGCGCTGATGTGGCTGGGGCTTGGGATGCTGAGACACGGGGTACGTTTCCGGCTTCAGAAACGGGGTCGCTGACTCGAGAGACATTCAGGGCATACCACCCCTTAAGACCCCAGTGCCGCGTGTAGGTGACAATATCCCCAATAATTAGATTCCTTCCCGGGTGCCCCTCTGGCAGGTGAGACTCCACATCCCTGCGATTAACAAAGACCTCCTGGTACAGGCCTGGTTCGTGGATGAACCCCCAGCCTCCCTGGAGTTTGAAGTCTCTAGTGGCCCCCTGGCGCCGCGGTTCCCGGAGCGTAGCTTTGTCTCGCCTGACGTTCTCTTTGTCAGCAAGATCTTTCTCCCGGTACCTCTGGCGAAGCTGCTGCGCCTCTCGCTGCTCCTGCTGCTGTCGCTGCTCATAGTCCCGGCGTCGCCACTTGTTCTCCTTCTGGGCGGCGTATTCCACATCGTCCAGGTACTCCATCTTCTCCCAATCAATCTCTACTGCATCAGGCAGGATTCCTTCCGTCGTCCCTACCGGGGGACTGCATTCCGCTGCGGCCTCTGGTTCCAGGCCTGGCTGGCATTTCGGTCCGGGCAGGGCCTCCTCAGCCTCCTTCCCTCCCGCCGTGTCCCGGCGGAGTCAGGATCAGCTCTTTTGGGGCCGGCCTCCGGTTGTTCATCAGCCGCTGGGTCCAGTGGTGGCGCGGGTGGCATTTGCGCATCTTGAGGGGAGAGCAGTGGGTCCCACAGCAGCCGCTGTTTCAGGGCACGCCAGCTTTGCTCCATCGCCTCCATCTCTGCGCGGTGTCGGGCTATATTTCTCAGCACCGCATCCACTTCTTCCACACGGTAGTTCATTTCTTCGTCCTCCCGACCTGGGGAAGGTTCGAGTACAGCTGCACCACTTCAGGGGAACGGGGTCTGCGCACCGCCATTCCTCCACATAGTGACTCCTGTCCTTCCGCCATCTCACGCCAGGCCAGACTGTATGTTTCATCTGGAACACTCTGGATTTTTCCGTGGAGGCTGGACTTTTGCTTTCTCTTCTTAGCATAGAGGATGAAGAGGAGGCGGATCTCTCTTGCAGTGGGGCAGGCTCGGACATTGTAATAGCACTTAGACAGGGCGCCCATAACTTTCGCGCCACAGGGGGGGTACGCCCACGAATACACGCCCTCTTTTTTCACCAGCGCCTCAGGGCGCGAATATGGTGGCAAAATGGCGGAAAATGGCGCCAAAAGTCACAAAAACTGCACAGTCTTTTTGCACAAAAACAGTCCACTTAGGCACACAGGACTCACATACAGTAAGCTTCAGATCCTGTTCGTGACGCCAAAATAGATGAGTTGCACAACCAGGGTTTTGGGGTACTCGGCACCGAGCCCGTTCACTTTAATGGGGGATGTCACGGGTAGCGCAGCTCGGTCCGTGGCCCTGGGCGCTCACTAAAAGGGGATATTTACAGGAATCATTATAGAAATGTTTGTGACGCCACCTGTGGTTTCTGATCAGGATGACCAGCGCTGCAGGGTAGATCCTCTGAGGGGTTGTTACTGGGCAGCAAGGTGTTAAGTCTCCCACAGGTGAGACTGGTCCCTCGAGGTAGATGGCGGTGCAGGGGTGAAGGAGCAATAATGCAGACACACACAAGACAGTCTCTTTCTGTACCTTTACTGGTGATGAAGTTGCAGGCACGTCCCGGGAGGCCGTCAGGGTGGAGGATGCACGTCCAGTAATTACTGAGTAGGTGTAGGGCCTCCTTACGTCTATATGTGTGTGAGTTTCTAACTTGCATAAAACAAAGTTTAACTCCGTTCTCTTTGCTATGCCCTGCTGATCTTGTGGTGGAGCCTTCTTTTGGACAGAACTAAGTCTCCAATGGTTGCGCTGACCAGACTCCTGTTCTTCCTGACCCCGGTTACGTATCAGCACTGTTGGGCCCCTCTGTGACCTGAAGTCCAGCAGAGTCTCCGGTTTCTCCCACTAGCCATGAAGGTACTAGCAAGCTTGGACCCGGTGTCCGGTTGTGCAGAGTGGAGGTAAGCCATCATTGCTATTCATCCTCAGTCACTCTCTCTTTTCCTTTTCCACTTGCCTGTCGTCCTACTCACACCTTTAACATAAGCACAGGCAGCAGTAGATGTCAGCTTTCTTCTCTTCACCGCTCTCCAAGCGCTCGCTCTCTAACAATACCTCAGTTGACTCGGTGTTACAAATAGTGCAGTTCCCTTTCCTTCACTTCTTTCTTAGGCTCTGTCCGAAGTAGCTATCAGGACCTTCCGTCATACTGATCTATGCACACTCCGAGAGTCACTTTCCACTTCCCTAGGGAACTATTAGTCAGCACGTTCTGAGGTAACTAGCTTGTTCACTGCTCTGCTCTGACAGGAAATCTCCTCAAAGGCTACTGCTGCGTCTCTCCACACCCTTATATACTCTAAAGGGCTCCCTCTGGTGGCACTATAGGGAAATGTGAAGTGTGAATGAATATCGGGTGATTGTGAATTACCTTCCATGCATCCTCCAGGGTAACATGTGGCACCAAGCGCAGCTGGGCTACACAGATGTCCCCTGCAGTCCTCTGTAACACCACATATAACAGTGATAATTGAGTACAGATAATGCAGTAGATGTCCCCTGCAGTCCTATGTAACACCTCTGATAACACAGTGATAACTGGGTACAAATAATGCAGTACATGTCCCCTGCAGTCCTATGTAACACCACAGATAATAGTGATAACTGCGTATAGGTAATGTAGTAGATGTTTCTGCAGTCCTATGTAACACCACAGATAACACAGTGATAACTGGGTACAGGTAATGTAGTAGATGTTACCTGCAGTCCTATGTCACACCACAGAAAACACAGTGATAACTGAAGACAGATAATGTAGTATATGTCCTTTGCAGTCCTATGTAACACCACAGATAACAGTGATACTCCAGAGTACAGGTAATGTAGTAGATGTTTCTGCAGTCCTATATAACACCACAAATAAAACAGTGATACCTGTGAGTACAGATAGCAGTAATAGATATCCCCTGGATCACACGGCTTGCTGGTTTTTCCTGAGCTCAGTATGTGCTCCATGTGCTGAGCTGGGGGGAGGTGTAAGGCAGAATCAGTGAGTGATGAGACACATTGTATCTATTGATGATCATAATAGACTGGTACAAATGTGTTTGCAAAGCACAGATCTGCAAAATTTTTGCACTAGGTCAACCCAAAATCACAAGATTATTGCATATTGTGAGGCAGTGACCGGGATCGTTTACGAGGGACGTTATATTTCCCCAGAATGTGTACAGAGACCTATTAAAGCCATTGGAGTGCATTGCAGTCACACACACACAGCTGCGGCTGCAATGCAGAAATGAAGGTGAGCAATGACCTAGTCAGACTACCTGGCTAAGGCAGATTAAGTAAAGTCCGGCAGGGCCTTCATTTCTTGGCAGGAGGTCACAGGCGGCAGTGGGGCGGCCTCCTCTCTCCAACCCGGGTTTTCCAGTGGCTTTTGCCACAGGTCTTTAAAACTCCTGCACTAAGGATTAGTGTTGTTCTATGTTGGGACCCTGCAAGGAGCATAGCAGGAAAGCTCCACAGGACTGTGTGTAGCTGAACCCAGGCCTGGGACGGCTCTGCACCAGTCAGGCTCTGTTCGGCCCGGCGCGGCCGTTGTCCCCGGCAACCAGTGTTTATGGACTGATGTTAACCCGGCTGCGTACCGGAGGACTTTTCCTGTTTTACCCGTGAGTTGCTGAATAAAAGCTGTTTACTTTGGACTTGCTTGGGTCACTGTCTCAGTTTGGCTATTATCCTAGGTCATGTGATAAGGCTCGTTAAAGGGTCGACATTGACTTGTAGGATTGCTACCTTCCAAAAGGTGGCACTAGAGTTCTAGCTCTCTTCCTCTCTGAAGAGACAATTTGCATAATTAGCATATTTCCCAGAGAAGCATTGCGGCTTTAAGTCTCCTCATCTGCATGCTTAGCATGTTGATCTCCGCAAGGAGTGACGATATTTCTTGGACAATGGTCTGACGCCTCTCACACAGCCAAACCAGATCTCCGCTTTGCACTGATGAGGGGCTGAACCCCGAAACACAGTGTCTGCAAATTGAGATTCTGGTTTGGCTATTATCCTAGGTCATGTGATAAGGCTCGTTAAAGGGTCGACATTGACTTGTAGGATTGCTACCTTCCAAAAGGTGGCACTAGAGTTCTAGCTCTCTTCCTCTCTGAAGAGACAATTTGCATAATTAGCATATTTCCCAGAGGAGCATTGCGGCTTTAAGTCTCCTCATCTGCATGCTTAGCATGTTGATCTCCGCAAGAGTGACGATATTTCTTGGACAATGGTCTGACGCCTCTCACACAGCCAAACCAGATCTCCGCTTTGCACTGAGAGGGCTGACCAAACAGTGTCTGCAATGGATCTTGGTTGCTATTATCCTAGTCATGTGATAAGGCCGTTAAAGGGTCGACATTGACTGTAGGATTGCTCCCTTCCAAAGGTGGCATAGGGGTTAGCTCTCTCTCTCTGAGAGAAATTTGCTATTGCATATTCCAGGGAGCATTGCGCTTAAGTTCTCTGCATCTAGCAGTTGATCCCGCAAGAAGTGAGATTTCTTGACAATCGTCTGAAGACTCCAACAGCCAAACCAGATCTCCGCTTTGCACTGACGAGGTGCAAAGTGTCCTGGATACCTTGAGTGCTGTCTCTTGGCCTTCCGGCATCGCCACTTCGGTGGCTTAAGCCGGTTGCTGCTTTAGGGAGATAGCCAGGAGGATTCAGAGAGAAGATCCTTGGAGTTGTGGACGATGGGAGTCCGACTTCAATTCTCTGGGACCGGTGATAGCCGGGTCAAAAATGGATTCCGGATTGAAATCGCTGAAGATAAGAAGTTGCATTTTTCCCTGGGATATTTGGTCAACATGGTGTTTTATGACATCCTGAAGATTCGGAAGTCCGATATAATATGCCTGCAGGAGTTCAGGAGGGAAGGCAGGTATGTGCTGGTGCTATCTTCTATGGCGGCTTGCCAGAATTTATTTACTGCCCTGAAAAATGGAGTTGTAAATCCTTTGCTGGAAGGACTTACCTTTACTGTGCTATACTCTAAAGGTACTGCCACACTTAGTGATCTCGTTAGCGATCTCAATATACGACGCAAGCTAATATCGTTTTTGTGATCGTTTTAATGTCGCTAGTAGCTGCCACACTTAGTGATCTCGTTAACGACGCATAAGCGGTTAGCGATCTCATTAACGACTTTAACGGTCATTGCGATGTAAAAAACAGCGCACATCGCTCACAAAAGGTGCCAGACACAGCGATATAGGCTCACCAGCGGGACGCCAACGATCTAAATACGGTCCAGAACTCTAGTGAACGATCAGCGAGATCACAGCAGGGGCCACGTCGTTGCTACATGCCACACACGTTAGCGTCACGAATGAGATCGCTAAATAGTGACGTATTTTAGCGATCTCGTTAGCGACGCTGTTTAGTGTGGCATACCCTTAAGGGGGATATCCCACTTGTGGTTTTCATGCACAACCCTTTTGTTTCCCTGGAGGACATTACTTTATTTTTGAAAAGACATTGCATTTATGTTCAGTACTCCCACAGGGTCCTGAATGGAGAAGGGCTCTGGACCGGGAAGTACAAATTTTTTGTGAGATTTGGGATGGATCCCCAAGGCCCGGGAGGCATCCATTACCCCCCTCTTAATTTTTCAATTGGGAAAAATAGTGTTTTTTTGTTTTTTCCAGATGCCCCACTGTATTGCAGGAGGTGTAAAAATTTCGGGCATACCCAGGATAGTTGCAAGGACATGCCAACTTGTAGGAATTGCAATGGTTCCGGCCATATGGCAAAAGACTGCACAAATCCTGTTATGTGTAATGCTTGTGGTGAGGAGGGCCATAAGTATCGGGATTGTAAGGCCAGGATCAGTCCTAGGTCTTACGCTGAGGTCACAGGTGGGGCAGCTGCGCCCCCTGCTGCTGTTGTTGACATTCCACAGGTTACAGACCCGGATCTTATGAGACTGAAATCATGGATGCATGAGAGCCTGCCGACGGAGACTCCAGCCAGAGGTGGAGGTTGGAACTTGCTGAGTGAATGTGAGCTCCTCTCGCTGATGTTTGGGGAGGGAGTTGGAGGTCTCTGTAATACCCCCAGTATATTGGTTAGCTCTGGAGGGTTTGACTTGTGAGTGATCAAGGTGACTTCACTCTTGCAAGGCCTCTGAGGGAGGAGGGAGCTGGAACTTCCTGTAAAAGCCCAGAACGATTGGGTCGGACCCCGTCTGAGATTGTTAAGTGCCGTGTGACGTAGACTCAGGTTACTCTACACATTCTTGCTAAGGCTTCCGCAGACGTAAGATGGGAGTTGCATTCCGATGAAGAGACGGAGGCAAAAACGCCTGAAATAAGATCATGTTTGTCCAAGTGGTTGGGCTGCTTCCCTAAATGTCTCCAAATCTAATCCAGAGGCTGCAGTCATGTCACTAGATTTGTATGTAATAACACAAGATGTCAATGCTTCAATCAAATTCTTTTGTCTTTATCAGGAATGATGGGATTGGAGAGCGCTCCAAGCGATAAGGACTGGCCTTACGGTCAGCATGTATGGTCTGGCTCATGTGTTAATAGGAATGATGGTGTAGGGATATTAATGGGTAACAGGGAGATTAGTTTAGATAGCTACACGGTGGTAGAGGTGGGTAGATGTATAATTGCACATGTTAGCTATAGGGGGTGGCGGGCTAGAATTATTAATGTGTACTGTCCATCAGGAAAGGATGGGAAAAAGGAGCGTCTGGCTCTTTTGGAAAAATTAAGTTTGTTTCTTCCAGGCAAAATGCCTACAGTTTTAGTTGGAGACTTTAATTGCATCACAGAAGGGAATTGTGACATAACTGGTAAAAAGTTATCCAATCTTATTTCTATTTTTCCCTTCTAGATGCTGCTGCTCTGAAATTTGGCATCCCACCACCGCCAACATACCATGCTGATAGGGGTGGTATTGCATCCAGAATAGATAAAATGTTGTTTTCCAAAAATATGTTGTGTATGAATTTTGAACAAAATGCTGTACCTTTTTCTGATCATGAGTGTTTGAGAGGTGTGTTTAGTGCGATTGATGACCGTGTGTATGGTGGTGGGGTTTGGAAGCTGAACGTTAGGTTGTTAGAAGATGAGGATGTGATGAATGAATTAAAAATAAAGTATAAAGAGTGGAGAGTATGTAAGAGGAATTTTGCGTGTGTGCTGGAATGGTGGGACTGGGTTAAGGTGTGTTGCAAAAAATTCTTCAAAAAATGGGGCTATAAAAAAGCTGCTATTTATCGGGAAAGATTTAATGATTTAAACAGGCGTATAGACTGGTTAAGGAAGTGTGGAGAAAGTGGGATGGATGTGTCTGATGAGCTGGCTGAGACAAAGAGTGAACTAAAGCGTGTTATGGATGCGAAAGGAAAGGAAATCATCTATCGCACCAAAATAGAACATCTTGAGAAAGATGAAAAGTGCACAAGGTTCTTTTTTAAGAAAATGAATGGGAGAAAGGTTGATATGGATAAAGTCCTGGATAGGAACGGTTTGTGTGTGTCAGGTGAGAATGTGATAAAGGAGGTGAATAGGTTCTACAGCAAGTTATATGATAAAAAATGGATTGACTCTGGTCTTGTTTCAGAAGTGCTGAATGGGTTAGAAAACAAGTTGGGTAGTGAAGAATGTGATATTTTGAATGAGGACGTGATTATGGATGAAGTAGAAAACGTGATGAAGAGTGCTAAAAAGAATAAGACACCAGGGAAAGACGGATTGCCGGTAGAATTCTATGTGAAAGCATGGGATTTCCTGGGTGCTGATTTGACTGAGATATGTAAGTACATGTGGGAGAATGGTAAGTTGTGTGAATCAATGAAGGAGGGGGTGGTTGTGCTTGTGTATAAGAAAGGTGAGAGAAAGTGTTTAGAGAATTGGAGACCTATAACGCTGCTGAATGCAGATTACAAAATCTATAGCAAATTGTTGGCGAATCGTATGCGTGAGGTGATTGGTAATGTTGTGGATGAGGATCAGGTGTGTGCGGTGCCTGGGAGAAGTATGAGTGATAACTTATTGTTATTAAGGGATTTGATTGGGGACTGCATGGGAAGGAAACAGAAGTGTATGGTTCTGACAATTGATTTTGAGAAAGCGTTTGATAGGGTCTCGCATGTGTTTTTGTTTAAAGTTCTGGAGAGAATGGGATTTCCTAAAAAATTTGTGAATGGGTTAATGTCTTTGTATGATTGTGTGTCAAGTGAGTTTCTTGTTAATGGATGGTTGAGTGAGAAAGTGAATATTATGTCTGGTGTAAGGCAGGGGTGTCCCATGTCCCCTGTCTTATTTGTATGTGTGATTGAACCTTTGTTGTGCTTGGTGAGACGTGATAAAGTGGTGCGAGGTTTGTTGGTACCGGGGAGTGGTGGAAAGCATGTGAAAGTTCTTGGATATATGGATGATGTTGTGGTTGTGAGTGAAAGTGTTGCGTCTATGAGTAGAGTTAAGTTGCTTTTGGAGTTTTTCTGTGGTGCGTCTGGTTTTAGAGTGAATTGGAATAAATGTAGTTTTAAATGTTTTGGGGATGATGGGGTTAAAATGGAGGGGGTTAAATGTGAGGAGGGTGCTCTCAAAGTGCTGGGAGTATTATTTAATAAGGAGCTGGAAGGTAAGGAGAGCTGGGAGGAGTGTGGATTGCGCATAGAGCGTAAGTTAAATTTTTGGCGACTGAGAGACTTGACCTTGAGTGGTAAGATTTTGGTCATAAAAGCGGTGATTCTTCCGATTCTGCTTTTTATTGCAACAGTTTTTCCACCGTCTAATAGGAAAATAAAAAGAGTGGAAAAGTTAGTTTTTACTTTTTTCTGGAGTAGTAAAATAGAAAAACTTAAGAGAGAAAGTCTTTTTAAGGCATGTCACCATGGTGGCATGGCCTTTCCAAACATTGAGATTTTTCTGGGGCTTCAGTATATCAAAACGGTAGTTATTTTGTTGAATAAAGGAAATAAAGGAGCTTATATGGCAAGTTATTCTGCTGGTTGGATGTTGTATGGCTTGTGTTGGAGAAAGAGGGATGCTAGAGTGCCTGTTGCTTTCAAGTGTCCGGTCTGGTATGAGGTGATTGAAAAGTTTGTGAGGAAGCATGATTTACTGAGTGTGCCGATGAATGATTTTAGAATGGCTAAGAAGGTGATGAAAATAATACATAAGAATGATGTGGAGAGTAATATTGTGGGTTTGAGAGGGAATGAAGTCTCGGTTGCATGGAAGAGTTTGGGAACGCATGGGATGTCTAATAGACAAAGGGATATTGTATGGATGTCCTTGCACAATATTTTGCCTGTGCGACAGGTTCAGAAGAGACGAGGTCTGACCAGAACGGAAGTGTGCCCGAGAGAAGGTTGTGGTGGATGTGAGACTGTGTGGCATACTATGTGGGACTGTGATTACGCGTACAGTGTGTGGAAGTGTGAAGGTGGGTTGTGTAAGGAATTAGCGGGGGTGAGTTTTATTGACTGGCGTGTTGCAATGTTTGGAATTGGTGCATGTGGTCGTGTGAAAAATAGAATCCTATGGTTAATTATGACTTGTGTGATGCAGAGTTTGTGGGATGTGAGGAATTTAGGAATTTTCAAAGAGAAGCATTTATCTGTGAATAAGTGTGTCGGGCTGATCCTTTCTAGATTATACTTGATTTATAAATTAGACAGTGAAGGCGGTGGTGGTTCTGATGCAGAGGGCGTTTGGAAATTTAAAAAATGGCAGCACCTGATCAAATATCAGTGAATTTTAGTGATGTTTATTGATGTTTATTACGTCTTTTGTGTATACCTTTAGTTTGTTATGCTGAATTAAATATGAACCATGATGATGAGAGTTGAAACAACGACGTTTAAGTTGATGAGCTTATATTGAGTTGTTTATAACTAACCTGAATGGTTTTAAAAAAAAAAAAAAGAAACACAGTGTCTGCAAATTGAGATTCTGGTTTGGCTATTATCCTAGGTCATGTGATAAGGCTCGTTAAAGGGTCGACATTGACTTGTAGGATTGCTACCTTCCAAAAGGTGGCACTAGAGTTCTAGCTCTCTTCCTCTCTGAAGAGACAATTTGCATAATTAGCATATTTCCCAGAGGAGCATTGCGGCTTTAAGTCTCCTCATCTGCATGCTTAGCATGTTGATCTCCGCAAGGAGTGACGATATTTCTTGGACAATGGTCTGACGCCTCTCACACAGCCAAACCAGATCTCCGCTTTGCACTGATGAGGGGCTGAACCCGAAACACAGTGTCTGCAAATTGAGATTCTGGTTTGGCTATTATCCTAGGTCATGTGATAAGGCTCGTTAAAGGGTCGACATTGACTTGTAGGATTGCTACCTTCCAAAAGGTGGCACTAGAGTTCTAGCTCTCTTCCTCTCTGAAGAGACAATTTGCATAATTAGCATATTTCCCAGAGGAGCATTGCGGCTTTAAGTCTCCTCATCTGCATGCTTAGCATGTTGATCTCCGCAAGGAGTGACGATATTTCTTGGACAATGGTCTGACGCCTCTCACACAGCCAAACCAGATCTCCGCTTTGCACTGACGAGGTGCAAAGTGTCCTGGATACCTTGAGTGCTGTCTCTTGGCCTTCCGGCATCGCCACTTCGGTGGCTTAAGCCGGTTGCTGCTTTAGGGAGATAGCCAGGAGGATTCAGGGAGAAGATCCTTGGAGTTGTGGACGATGGGAGTCCGACTTCAATTCTCTGGGACCGGTGATAGCCGGGTCAAAAATGGATTCCGGATTGAAATCGCTGAAGATAAGAAGTTGCATTTTTCCCTGGGATATTTGGTCAACATGGTGTTTTATGACATCCTGAAGATTCGGAAGTCCGATATAATATGCCTGCAGGAGTTCAGGAGGGAAGGCAGGTATGTGCTGGTGCTATCTTCTATGGCGGCTTGCCAGAATTTGTTTACTGCCCTGAAAAATGGAGTTGCAAATCCTTTGCTGGAAGGACTTACCTTTACTGTGCTATACTCTAAGGGGGATATCCCACTTGTGGTTTTCATGCACAACCCTTTTGTTTCCCTGGAGGACATTACTTTATTTTTGAAAAGACATTGCATTTATGTTCAGTACTCCCACAGGGTCCTGAATGGAGAAGGGCTCTGGACCGGGAAGTACAAATTTTTTGTGAGATTTGGGATGGATCCCCAAGGCCCGGGAGGCATCCATTACCCCCCTCTTAATTTTTCAATTGGGAAAAATAGTGTTTTTTTGTTTTTTCCAGATGCCCCACTGTATTGCAGGAGGTGTAAAAATTTCGGGCATACCCAGGATAGTTGCAAGGACATGCCAACTTGTAGGAATTGCAATGGTTCCGGCCATATGGCAAAAGACTGCACAAATCCTGTTATGTGTAATGCTTGTGGTGAGGAGGGCCATAAGTATCGGGATTGTAAGGCCAGGATCAGTCCTAGGTCTTACGCTGAGGTCACAGGTGGGGTAGCTGCGCACCCTGCTGCTGTTGTTGACATTCCACAGGTTACAGACCCGGATCTTATTGAGGAACCTGAAATCATGGATGCGCATGAGGAGGCCCTGCCCGAAACGGAGACTCCCAGCCCAGAGGTGGCAGGTTTGGAACTTGCTGAGGTTGAATTTGAGCTCCCTCATCAGTCTGATGTTTGTGGGGAGGGGGAGTTGGAGGGTTCTCTTGGTAATACCCCCAGTATATCTTGGTTAGCTACTGAGGAGGAGTTGACCAGTTGTGGAGATCAAGGTGACTTCACTCTTGCAAGGCCCTCTGAGGAGGAGGAGGAGCCTGGAACTTCCTGTAAAAAGCCCAGAACGGATTGGGCGGACCCGGTGAAGATTGTTTAAGTCCGGTGAGTGAACGTAGTTACCCTCAGAATGTCTTCTCTCCTGACACCAATGTTTTTTTAGGCATTCCCGCAGACGTAAACAGATTCGGGGAGTTGCAGTTCCAGATGGAAGACGAAAACGGCTGAAGAAGAAGTGTGTCGGGAGTCGAGCTCAGTGCCTCTTGTCCGCTGGCCAGCAGCTCTACCATCTGAGCTATTCTGCTGGCTGCAAAGTTCCTTGCTGAACCCAGATACCATTGACTGTTCTTCCTGATTGGCTACACCTAGTGCTCTCTTGATTGGGCCTCTGATTGCCAATTACACACCCTATATAAACCTTGCCCTGTGGGTGTGTCATTGCGAGATTATTGTGCTTCCAGCCTTTAGTCAAGCTCTTCTCCTGCTGTTCCTGCTGCTACAAACACTGCTCTCCTGTGTACCGACCTCCTGCTGCCACCTGACTACGTTATCTGCCTGCTCCTCTGCTACCGAACTGCCTTTCCTGTGTACCGACCTCCGGCTGCCACCTGACTACGTTATTTGCCTGCTTCCCTGCTACAAACACTGCCTTTCCTGTGTACCGACCTCCGGCTGCCACCTGACTACGTTATTTGCCTGCTTCCCTGCTACAAACACTGCCTTTCCTGTGTACCGACCTCCGGCTGCCACCTGACTACGTTATTTGCCTGCTTCCCTGCTACAAACACTGCCTTTCCTGTGTACCGACCTCGGCCTGCCTTCTGACTACGCTACCTGCCTCTGCTTCCCCTAGTGTTTGCAGTAACATCGGCTCCAACCCAGACGGGATCCTGACAGAATAATCTCGCGCCAAAATGGAGTCCGCTGTGAACACCCTGAGGCGGCAAGTTACGGAGCTTCAAAGTTTTTGTACTGACTCTCAAGGAAAATATGCCAAGTTACAAACTGATTTCACGGCGATACAACAGGAAGTAATTGAGCTACAAAAACAACTACTGGACGTGCGCAATTCAGGGTCCGAATCAAACGCGCGGCTGCCGCTGCCTGCAAAGTTTACCTGCCTCTGCTTCCCCTAGTGTTTGCAGTAACATCGGCTCCAACCCAGACGGGATCCTGACAGAATAATCTCGCGCCAAAATGGAGTCCGCTGTGAACACCCTGAGGCGGCAAGTTACGGAGCTTCAAAGTTTTTGTACTGACTCTCAAGGAAAATATGCCAAGTTACAAACTGATTTCACGGCGATACAACAGGAAGTAATTGAGCTACAAAAACAACTACTGGACGTGCGCAATTCAGGGTCCGAATCAAACGCGCGGCTGCCGCTGCCTGCAAAGTTCAGTGGGGATCGCAAGCAGTACCGAGGATTCCTCAATCAATGCCGCATATACTTCCAGATGCAACCTGCTCCCTTTACCAGTGAGAGGAAGAAAGTTTTTTTCATGATAAATCTCCTGACGGATGAAGCTCTTGCTTGGGCTTCACCTTATGTAGAAAAAGACTATGCCCTCCTTAATGACCTGGAAGCTTTCATCGCAGCTATGAATCAAGTTTTTGATGACCCAAACCGCTGTACCACAGCAGAAACCAAATTACATAATTTGCGCCAAGGACGTCGCTCTGTTGCGGAATATACATCGGAGTTCCGTCGCTGGGTGGCCGACACCACCTGGAATCCAGCGGCCCAGAGAAGTCAATTTCGATGAGGGTTATCAGAACCAGTGAAAGACGAGCTTGCCAGGGTTGAGACCCCTGACCAGTTGGAGGACTTTATTCAACTATGTATCCGGATTGACCAGAGACTTACTGAAAGGAGAAAGGAGAGACTGCGAGCACTTGGGAATAGCCCTGGCTTCTCATTTTCAGCATCAGACCACCAAGAAAAGACGCAAGTTGTGTCTGAACCGATGCAGATCGACGTCATCCGAAGACCACTCTCTGCACAGGAGAAGGAGAGGCGACGTGCAGAACATCTCTGCCTCTATTGTGGGGACCCTGGACACTATGCCATCAACTGTCCTAACAAAAGGACTATAGCCTTTACCAACAACAGGTCTGCCAGCAATACGGACCTTTCTCAGCAGTCGGATTCCATCTTGCAGACTATCTCATCAGTAACGCCAGAAATAGACAAAATACATACCACATCATCTCATTTTGTAATCCCCATTCAGGTTGTAATGGGCACCCAAAAAATACAATGCTCTGCCCTGTTGGATTCGGGAGCAGGAGGAAATTTTATGGACTTAAAATTTACACGTGATAATAATATTTCCAGTAGGACCAAATCCACACCAATTGAAATGGAAACTGTGGATGGATCACCTTTGTCTTCTGGACCTGTCACGCATGAGACAATCGAACTGGAGATTTGTATCGACCCGGATCATCATGAAGCTGTCAGTTTCCACCTTATTTCATCTCCGAAATTTCCGGTTATTCTAGGGATCCCCTGGTTTTCAGTCCATAACCCTTCTATCAACTGGGCATCAAGGACCATCACCTTTCCATCTGACTACTGTAAGAATAATTGTCATAAGTAACCCCCTGTTCTCCAACAAGTCCAAATCTCTGAGATTTCGCATGAGAAGGAAGAGAAACTACCACCTCAATATCAGCAGTTCTCTGATGTCTGCAGTAAGAAGAAAGCAGATCAATTACCTCCTCACCGTCCTTACGACTGTCCCATTGAATTGCTGCCAGGAGCAACCATTCCATTTGGACGGATTTACAATCTTTCCGAACCTGAATTGAAGGTATTAAGAAAGTTCCTGGATGAAAATTTAGAGAAAGGCTTTATTCGACCTTCCACATCTCCAGCTGGGGCACCCCTGTTCTTTGTTGAAAAGAAAGACTCCACTCTGCGGCCATGTATTGACTACAGAGAGATGAATAATATCACTGTCAAGAATCGCTACCCGCTACCCTTGATTCCTGAACTATTTGAGAGACTCCGTTCTGCGAAAATCTTTACGAAGCTGGATCTTAGAGGGGCTTACAACCTCATACGGATTCGCCCAGGAGATGAGTGGAAGACCGCCTTCAGAACGAGATATGGACATTTTGAATCTCTTGTTATGACCTTTGGCCTTAGCAATGCCCCAGCCACCTTTCAACATTTTATTAATGATGTATTTCGAGATTTCTTGGACCAATTCGTTGTGGCTTATCTCGATGACATTCTTATATTTTCAGACACCTTGGAAGAGCATCGCAGGCACGTCCAGTTAGTCTTGGAACGACTACAGGAGAACCATCTCTACATTAAACTTGAAAAATGTGAGTTTGAACAAACCAGTATCCAATTTCTGGGATATATCATCTCCCCAGAAGGTTTGAGCATGGATCCCGGCAAAATCAATGCTGTAGTAGACTGGCCTGTTCCAAGAAATTTAAAAGACGTCCAGCGTTTCATAGGATTTGCAAATTTTTACCGAAAATTTATAAAGAACTTTTCACGGATCATACTACCAATTACTACACTAACAAAAAAGACCAAAGCATTTTTCTGGTCTCCGGAGGCACAGGAGGCTTTTGACAAGTTGAAAACTCTTTTTACGTCTGCTCCATTGTTAGTACACCCAAATCCTGAATTGCCATTTACTGTCGAAGTGGACGCCTCGGACTCTGCAGTGGGAGCCATTCTGTCTCAGCGAGTTGGGGACAAGATGCAACTTCACCCATGTGCGTTTCTTTCCCACACCATGTCATCTGCAGAAAAGAACTACGACATTGGTAATAAAGAACTGTTAGCCATTAAAGTTGCCTTCTCCGAGTGGAGACATCTTCTGGAAGGTGCCAATCACCCTGTGACTGTCCTCACGGACCACAAGAATCTTGAATTCCTCCGTACAGCAAAAAGATTGTCTGCAAGACAAGCACGATGGGCCTTATTTTTCTCAAGATTCAATTTTATAATCTCTTACCGGCCTGGTTCAAGAAATGGCAAGGCTGACGCCCTGTCCAGGATGTGTTCGGAACCTCAGGAGAGGTCTAGTAATGATGATACAATTCTAGGCCCTAAAAATTTTTTGGGAATATTGCACTCTAGAGGACTAGGTAATAGAATTAAAGATGGATATCAAGAGGACTCTTTCCTTAACCATCCTTCGGAAGACGTCGATCTTTCATTCAAAGAGGGGTTTTGGATGCAGAAACACCAAATATATGTACCTGAATCTTCTCGCCTTGAAGTCCTCAAAAGTGTCCATGATTCTAAACTGGCAGGACATCCTGGAGTTGCAAAAACACAAGACTTACTACTTCGTTTCTTTTGGTGGCCTAATTGTAGGAAGGACGTGAGGAAATATGTTTCAACCTGTTTAACATGCGCACGAAACAAGACCCACGATCGTCTCCTCTAGGACTCTTGCAACCACTCCCAGTTCCATCCAGGCCTTGGGGATCTATTTCCATGGATTTTATTGTGGAACTACCCCCTTCCAAACAGATGACCGTCATCCTTGTCATAGTGGACCGACTCACAAAAATGGCCCACTTTATTCCAACTGAAGGAATTCCTACTGCTGAAAAAACTGCAGAACTGATGATCAAAGAGGTATTCAGGTTACATGGAATTCCTGACAGCGTGGTGTCTGACAGAGGCGTTCAGTTTACGTCAAAATTTTGGAAGAGTTTCTGTACAGCCTTGGGAGTCACGGTGAATCTTTCTACCGCTTTCCATCCTCAGTCCAATGGCCAGACGGAGAGAACGAACCAGACTTTGGAGCAATACCTCCGTTGCTTCATTTCCTATCTTCAGGATGACTGGGTGGACTATTTACCAACAGCAGAGTTTGCCTACAACAACTCCATACATAGCGCTACATCTCAAACCCCATTTTTTGCTAATTATGGAGTACATCCAGTATTTATCCCTAATCTGCCAGTGAACACTCCCATTCCTGCTGTTAATGACAGGCTTACAAAATTACAGGAATCCCAGAAGGAATTATCAGAGATATTGCTCAAGACCCAGGAAGAATATAAGGAAGCAGCAGATAAACATCGGAGAGTGCCCCTGCTCTTCAGGTTGGAGACAAAGTTTGGCTGTCCACTAAAAACCTTAAGACACATGTGCCATCCTCCAAATTGGGTCAGAAATTCATTGGACCTTTTCAAATTTCTGCAAAAATTAACCAGGTTGCTTTTCGTTTAAAACTTCCCAACAATCTAAAGATTCATCCAGTGTTTCACATATCCTTGCTCAAACCCTTCTGTGAAAACCCGTTTCCAGGAAGAATTCAGCCACCTCCTCCACCAGAAAGGATCCGTGGTGAAGAAGAATACATTGTGGATAAGATTCTGGACTCCCGAAAATTCAGAGGTAAACTGCAGTATCTGGTGCAGTGGAAGGGTTACGGACCAGAGGAAAATTCATGGGAACCAAGGGACAACGTCCATGCTCCTAGACTAACAAGAGCCTTTCATCAAAGGTACCCGGATAAGCCAGCTCCTGAGATGTCCAGAGGCCATCCTGGAAGGAGGGGAGTACTGTCAGGAGTCGAACCCAGTACCTCTTGTCCACTGGCCAGCAGCTCTACCATTTGAGCTATTCTGCTGGCTGCAAAGTTCCTTGCTGAACCCAGATACCATTGACTGTTCTTCCTGATTGGCTACACCTAGTGCTCTCTTGATTGGGCCTCTGATTGCCAATTACACACCCTATATAAACCTGGCCCTGTGGGTGTGTCATTGCGAGATTATTGTGCTTCCAGCCTTTAGTCAAGCTCTTCTCCTGCTGTTCCTGCTGCTACAAACACTGCTCTCCTGTGTACCGACCTCCTGCTGCCACCTGACTACGTTATCTGCCTGCTCCTCTGCTACCGAACTGCCTTTCCTGTGTACCGACCTCCGGCTGCCACCTGACTACGTTATTTGCCTGCTTCCCTGCTACAAACACTGCCTTTCCTGTGTACCGACCTCCGGCTGCCACCTGACTACGTTATTTGCCTGCTTCCCTGCTACAAACACTGCCTTTCCTGTGTACCGACCTCGGCCTGCCTTCTGACTACGCTACCTGCCTCTGCTTCCCCTAGTGTTTGCAGTAACATCGGCTCCAACCCAGACGGGATCCTGACAAAGTGGCCTGTTTGTCGTCATGTAAATAACACCATCATGTTATGGCTCCCCAAGCTGGTTGGGGCATTGCGTCCCTGAATGTCAGACAAATTAGATCTAAATCCAGGAGGGCAGTCGTCCTAGATTACATTAAACAGATGAATGCTCACATCTTTTGTCTTCAGGAATGTGGGATTGAGGACGCTCCAAGCGATAAGGACTGGCCTTACGGTCAGCATGTATGGTCTGGCTCATGTGTTAATAGGAATGATGGTGTAGGGATATTAATGGGTAACAGGGAGATTAGTTTAGATAGCTACACGGTGGTAGAGGTGGGTAGATGTATAATTGCACATGTTAGCTATAGGGGGTGGCGGGCTAGAATTATTAATGTGTACTGTCCATCAGGAAAGGATGGGAAAAAGGAGCGTCTGGATCTTTTGGAAAAATTAAGTTTGTTTCTTCCAGGCAAAATGCCTACAGTTTTAGTTGGAGACTTTAATTGCATCACAGAAGGGAATTGTGACATTACTGGTAAAAAGTTATCCAATCTTATTTCTGATTTTTCCCTTCTAGATGCTGCTGCTCTGAAATTTGGCATCCCACCACCGCCAACATACCATGCTGATAGGGGTGTATTGCATCCAGAATAGATAAAATGTTGTTTTCCAAAAATATGTTGTGTATGAATTTTGAACAAAATGCTGTACCTTTTTCTGATCATGAGTGTTTGAGAGGTGTGTTTAGTGCGATTTCCTCTCAAACACTCATGATCAGAAAAAGGTACAGCATTTGTTCAAATTCATACACAAATATTTTTGGAAAACAACATTTTATCTATTCTGGATGCATACCACCCTATCAGCATGTATGTTGGCGGTGGTGGGATGCCAATTTCAGAGCAGCAGCATCTGAAGGAAAAATCAGAAATAAGATTGGATAAATTATGGTGGTGGGGTTTGGAAGCTGAACGTTAGGTTGTTAGAAGATGAGGATGTGATGAATGAATTAAAAATAAAGTATAAAGAGTGGAGAGTATGTAAGAGGAATTTTGCGTGTGTGCTGGAATGGTGGGACTGGTTAAGGTGTGTTGCAAAAAATTCTTCAAAAAATGGGGCTATAAAAAAGCTGCTATTTATCGGGAAAGATTTAATGATTTAAACAGGCGTATAGACTGGTTAAGGAAGTGTGGAGAAAGTGGGATGGATGTGTCTGATGAGCTGGCTGAGACAAAGAGTGAGTTAAAGCGTGTTATGGATGCGAAAGGAAAGGAAATCATCTATCGCACCAAAATAGAACATCTTGAGAAAGATGAAAAGTGCACAAGGTTCTTTTTTAAGAAAATGAATGGGAGAAAGGTTGATATGGATAAAGTCCTGGATAGGAACGGTTTGTGTGTGTCAGGTGAGAATGTGATAAAGGAGGTGAATAGGTTCTACAGCAAGTTATATGATAAAAAATGGATTGACTCTGGTCTTGTTTCAGAAGTGCTGAATGGGTTAGAAAACAAGTTGGGTAGTGAAGAATGTGATATTTTGAATGAGGATGTGATTATGGATGAAGTAGAAAACGTGATGAAGAGTGCTAAAAAGAATAAGACACCAGGGAAAGACGGATTGCCGGTAGAATTCTATGTGAAAGCGTGGGATTTCCTGGGTGCTGATTTGACTGAGATATGTAAGTACATGTGGGAGAATGGTAAGTTGTGTGAATCAATGAAGGAGGGGGTGGTTGTGCTTGTGTATAAGAAAGGTGAGAGAAAGTGTTTAGAGAATTGGAGACCTATAACGCTGCTGAATGCAGATTACAAAATCTATAGCAAATTGTTGGCGAATCGTATGCGTGAGGTGATTGGTAGTGTTGTGGATGAGGATCAAGTGTGTGCTGTGCCTGGGAGAAGTATGAGTGATAACTTATTGTTATTAAGGGATTTGATTGGGGACTGCATGGGAAGGAAACAGAAGTGTATGGTTCTGACAATTGATTTTGAGAAAGCGTTTGATAGGGTCTCGCATGTGTTTTTGTTTAAAGTTCTGGAGAGAATGGGATTTCCTAAAAAATTTGTGAATGGGTTAATGTCTTTGTATGATTGTGTGTCAAGTGAGTTTCTTGTTAATGGATGGTTGAGTGAGAAAGTGAATATTATGTCTGGTGTAAGGCAGGGATGTCCCATGTCCCCTGTCTTATTTGTATGTGTAATAGAACCTTTGTTGTGCTTGGTGAGACGTGATAAAGTGGTGCGAGGTTTGTTGGTACCGGGGAGTGGTGGAAAGCATGTGAAAGTTCTTGGATATATGGATGATGTTGTGGTTGTGAGTGAAAGTGTTGCGTCTATGAGTAGAGTTAAGTTGCTTTTGGAGTTTTTCTGTGGTGCGTCTGGTTTTAGAGTGAATTGGAATAAATGTAGTTTTAAATGTTTTGGGGATGATGGGGTTAAAATGGAGGGGGTTAAATGTGAGGAGGGTGCTCTCAAAGTGCTGGGAGTATTATTTAATAAGGAGCTGGAAGGTAAGGAGAACTGGGAGGAGTGTGGATTGCGCATAGAGCGTAAGTTACATTTTTGGCGACTGAGAGACTTGACCTTGAGTGGTAAGATTTTGGTCATAAAAGCGGTGATTCTTCCGATTCTGCTTTTTATTGCAACAGTTTTTCCACCGTCTAATAGGAAAATAAAAAGAGTGGAAAAGTTAGTTTTTACTTTTTTCTGGAGTAGTAAAATAGAAAAACTTAAGAGAGAAAGTCTTTTTAAGGCATGTCACCATGGTGGCATGGCCTTTCCAAACATTGAGATTTTTCTGGGGCTTCAGTATATCAAAACGGTAGTTATTTTGTTGAATAAAGGAAATAAAGGAGCTTATATGGCAAGATATTCTGCTGGTTGGATGTTGTATGGCTTGTGTTGGAGAAAGAGGGATGCTAGAGCATTTATCTGTGAATAAGTGTGTCGGGCTGATCCTTTCTAGATTATACTTGATTTATAAATTAGACAGTGAAGGCGGTGGTGGTTCTGATGCAGAGGGCGTTTGGAAATTTAAAAAATGGCAGCACCTGATCAAATATCAGTGAATTTTAGTGATATTTATTGATGTTTGTGACGTCTTTTGTGTATACCTTTGGTTTGTTATGCTGAATTAAATATGAACCATGATGATGAGAGTTGAAACAACGACGTTTAAGTTGATGAGCTTATATTGAGTTGTTTATAACTAACCTGAATGGTTTTAAAAAAAAAAAAAAAAAGAAACACAGTGTCTGCAAATTGAGATTCTGGTTTGGCTATTATCCTAGGTCATGTGATAAGGCTCGTTAAAGGGTCGACATTGACTTGTAGGATTGCTACCTTCCAAAAGGTGGCACTAGAGTTCTAGCTCTCTTCCTCTCTGAAGAGACAATTTGCATAATTAGCATATTTCCCAGAGGAGCATTGCGGCTTTAAGTCTCCTCATCTGCATGCTTAGCATGTTGATCTCCGCAAGGAGTGACGATATTTCTTGGACAATGGTCTGACGCCTCTCACACAGCCAAACCAGATCTCCGCTTTGCACTGATGAGGGGCTGAACCCCGAAACACAGTGTCTGCAAATTGAGATTCTGGTTTGGCTATTATCCTAGGTCATGTGATAAGGCTCGTTAAAGGGTCGACATTGACTTGTAGGATTGCTACCTTCCAAAAGGTGGCACTAGAGTTCTAGCTCTCTTCCTCTCTGATGAGACAATTTGCATAATTAGCATATTTCCCAGAGGAGCATTGCGGCTTTAAGTCTCCTCATCTGCATGCTTAGCATGTTGATCTCCGCAAGGAGTGACGATATTTCTTGGGTCATACTGGGGTCTGAACACGCCGTCTTACAATTGCTGAGAATGCGGCGGGTGACTGAGGCATCCCGGCAGCGTTCCTGATGAGGGGCTGAACCCCGAAACACAGTGTCTGCAAATTGAGATTCTGGTTTGGCTATTATCCTAGGTCATGTGATAAGGCTCGTTAAAGGGTCGACATTGACTTGTAGGATTGCTACCTTCCAAAAGGTGGCACTAGAGTTCTAGCTCTCTTCCTCTCTGATGAGACAATTTGCATAATTAGCATATTTCCCAGAGGAGCATTGCGGCTTTAAGTCTCCTCATCTGCATGCTTAGCATGTTGATCTCCGCAAGGAGTGACGATATTTCTTGTCTCAGTTACTGCACGGTGTGAACACCGCCGTCTTACAATTGGTGGAGAATGCGGGCAGTGTGACTGAGGCATAACCACCGGCAGCGTCATGACCACAATCCGGCCGGCCACTTTTCAGCCTCAACCCGTGGACAAAATGGAAGAGCTGTTAAAGCAGCTGGTAATTTCACAACAGCAGCAGTTGCAGTCTCAGCAGCAACAGCAGCTATTGTACCAGCAGCAACAAAAACAAACGAACTGCTGCTGCAAGAGATTTCTGCCCTGCGGGAGACCTCGACGGCACCAGCCCCTGAACGTCGCGAGGCCCGAGACCGGGTTCGCTCAGCGTTGAGGAAGATGGGACCAGAGGACGACATGGAAGCTTTCCTGACAGTTTATGAACGCACAGCGGAGCGGGAAAACCTACCAACCGGCCAGTGGGCAGAAGTAGTGGCTCCGCTTCTGGTCAGCGACGCACAAAAGGCCTACTTCGATCTCAGTCGGGAGGACGCCCAGAGGCTCAAAGGTGAGATCCTTGCCCGACTAGGGGTTAATACCTACGTGAGGGCTCAGCGTGTATTTTCATGGGCTTATGTGGAGACACGACCCGCGCGGTCTCAGGCTTATGACCTTCTGCAGCTGGTAAAGAAGTGGCTCCAGCCAGAGACTTTGTCTCCAGCCCAGATGGTGGAGAGGGTGGTGGTTGACCGGCTGGTAAGGACTCTGCCGGCTGCTATCCAACGTTGGGTGGGGCAAGGAGACCCCGGCACACTCGACCAGGTAGTCAGTTTGATCGAGCGCTACTCGGCCACTCAAGACTTTATTAGAGACTCCTCCCCCTCTTGACTGTCACGCCGATCCCTGCCAACCCAGGAATCGGGAAAGGGGTCGTGTGCCTCTGCTGGGGACAGTCAGCACCGTACCCGCGCTGAAGGGGAACCCCGGAGTGAGAGTGGCAGGAGACCGGTTCCCTCCCAAACTGTCATAAAACCTAACAGTACTTCCACCCTTAGGTGCTGGCGGTGTCAGGGACCGGGACATGTGATGGCTAATTGTCCCCTGACTACGGAACCCATGGACTGCGGATATAGCCCCCGGGTCTCAATGTATGCCCAGACAGTCTGCACAGCAACCCTCGACCCCCAGGACCACTGAACTCCAACTATGCCAGGTACTGGTTAATGGGTACCCTACGGAGGCTCTCCTGGACTCGGGGAGCCTCGTGACTCTGATACATGGGTCACTGGTGGCAGGAGACAACCCCAGCGGTCGGCAGGTCGGGGTTGTATGTATCCATGGGGACCTCCGAGACTATCCAACTACGGAGGTAGTTTTGTCCACGCCATGTGGAGACATAAAACATGTGGTGGGAATGGTAAAAAATCTTCCCTATGGGTCTGTGTTGGGAAGAGACTTGCCCCTGTTCTGGACTCTGTGGAAAAACAAAATCCATTCTCCCCTGGTAAGATGTATTACAGATGCTGTACCTGACGAACCTGCCGTAGGTGTGTCCCATATAGGGATAGAGTGTGACCCCGATAGGTTTCCCTTAGAGATACTGGCAGGAGAGGTGGAGGAGACCGCATCGATTCCCAAGCTGGAAGTGTCCAGGGCCACGTTTGGGACAGCTCAGCTACAAGATCCCACCCTGACTCAGGCGCGGGAAAGGGTGCTAGAGGTAAACGGTGTAGCCCAACAGCCCAATGCAGATACGGTATTTCCACGCATGGTAGTCACTGGTGAGTTGCTTTATAGGGTAGATAAAATCAGGGACGAGGTTGTGGAACAATTGGTAGCACCTCAGTCGTATCGTAGGGTGATTCTAGATTTGGCACACTCACACTTGCTGGGGGGCCACTTAGGGAAAAAAAAACTCTAGAACGTATCTTGCAGCGGTTCTTTTGGCCGGGAGTTTACGCGGAGGTCAAAAGGTACTGCGAATCCTGCCCCGAATGTCAGTTGACCTCACCCACTGCAAGTTTCCGTAGTCCATTGGTACCCCTGCCAATAAGAGAGGTACCTTTTGAACGGATTGCAATGGATTTGGTAGGGCCCATTGTAAAATCCGCCCATGGCCACCAACACATACTGGTGGTCGTCGACTATGCTACCCGATACCCGGAGGCTATACCACTATGCCACACCTCGGCAAAACGTATTGCCCGAGAACTGTTTGCCATGTTCTGTCGCCTGGGACTACCTAAGGAGATCCTGACGGATCAGGGGACCCCCTTTATGTCCAAGGTGACAAGAGAACTGTGCAAACTGCTAAACATTAAACAATTTCACACCTCGGTGTACCACCCTCAAACCGACGGGTTAGTAGAACGGTTCAATAGAACCCTCAAGTCCATGTTAAAAAAGGTGATTTTTAAGGATGGAAGGGATTGGGACATGTTGCTACCCTATTTGATGTTCGCCGTCCGTGAGGTACCCCAGGCTTCCACAGGGTTTTTCTCTTTTTGAGTTATTGTACGGCAGACACCCTAGGGGTCTGTTGGACGTAGCCAAAGAGACATGGGAACAAGAGCCGACTCCACATAAGAGTATAATTGAACACGTGGCTAGTATGCAGGACCGGATCGCGGCGGTCATGCCCATCGTGAAAGAACATCTGTTAGATACCCAGGCAACCCAGAGGCGCACATATAATAAAAGAGCCCGAGTCAGGTCTTTTAACAAAGGCGATCGGGTATTAGTACTGGTACCCACAGCCGAGAGTAAGCTCATGGCCAAGTGGCAAGGGCCATATGAGATTCGAGAAAAGGTGGGGGAGGTAAATTACCGGGTGTATCAGCCCGGAAGGAGGAAACCTGAGCAGATTTACCATATAAACCTGCTAAAGCCTTGGAAAGATCGAGAGTGTTTAGTTACAGACATCACCCCGGGCATATCACCAGAGAGTTCTATACCTTCAGCCAGGGAAGAATCCAAGGGGGAGGTCAGGATAAGTGATGCCCTCACTAAACAGCAGCGACGGGAGGCTCGCTCCCTGGTGCAAAACAATACCGACGTGTTCTCAGAGCTACCAGGTAGGACTACGGTTGTCCAACATGACATTGTCACCGAGCCTGGGGTAAGGGTGCGAATAAGACCGTACCGGGTGCCCGAAGCCCGGAGGCAAGCCATTTCGGCTGAGGTAAAACAAATGCTTCAGTTAGGCGTCATAGAGGAATCACGGAGTGAGTGGGCTAGCCCCATTGTACTGATTCCAAAGCCAGACGAATCATTACGCTTCTGTAATGATTTCCGAAAATTGAATGCAGTGTCAAAGTTCGACCTTTATCCAATGCCCCGGGTGGACGAGCTGATTGAGAGACTGGGGCAGGCCCAGTACTTTACCACGCTCGATCTCACCAAGGGTTATTGGCAGGTTCCTCTCACAGATTCGGCGAAGGAAAAGACCGCCTTCGTAACTCCGGAGGGTCTATTTCACTATGTGGTCTTACCTTTTGGGTTACATGGGGCCCCGGCTACATTTCAGAGATTGATGGACATAGTGCTCAAGCCTCATCAGGAATACGCGTCCGCGTATCTAGATGATATCATCATATTTAGCACCGACTGGCAAACGCATCTAAAACACGTACAAGCGGTGCTGGATTCTCTCAGAGCCGCGGGGTTAACGGCAAACCCAAAAAAATGTGCGATAGGGCTGGAGGAAGCTCGATATTTGGGGTATGTGATAGGCCGAGGAGCTATCAAGCCCCAAATCAAAAAAGTTGAGGCCATAAAAAACTGGCCTAAACCATCGAGTACAAAACAGGTGAGGGCGTTCCTTGGCATCCTTGGGTATTACCGCCAGTTTATACCTAATTTTGCCGAACGGCGGCCCTAACCGATCTCTTGAAAGGAAAGAAAACGGTAATGGTTCGGTGGAACCCTCAGGCAGAAGAAGCCTTTCAGTCCATGAAGATGGCCCTGTGTGGACAGCCGGTCCTCATCAGCCCCAACTTCAATGAAACCTTCATTGTACAGACAGATGCCTCGGAGGTAGGCCTAGGGGCGGTGTTGTCACAAAAAGTGAATGGTGAAGAGCACCCGGTCACCTACTTGAGTAGAAAACTTGTCCCAGCAGAGAAAAACTATAGCGTAGTAGAGAAGGAGTGTTTGGCTATTAAGTGGGCCTTGGAATCACTACGTTATTATTAACTCGGGCGTAAGTTCCGCTTGGTGACGGACCACTCACCCTTGGTATGGATGAGGAATGCTAAAGAGAGGAATGCGCGAGTCACCAGGTGGTTCCTGTCACTGCAAAATTTCAGTTTCTCTGTAGAACATCGCCCTGGGAAGTTGCAAGCAAACGCGGATGCCCTGTCCCGGGCACCCTGTATGGTGGCAAATGTTCAACCCCACAAGTTTGAACAGAGGGGGGGGTATATGTGAGGCAGTGACCGGGATCGTTTACGATGGACGTTATATTTCCCCCAGAATGTGTACAGAGACCTATTAAAGCCATTGGAGTGCATTGCAGTCACACACACAGCTGCGGCTGCAATGCAGGAATGAAGGTGAGCAATGACCTAGTCAGACTACCTGGCTAAGGCAGATTAAGTAAAATCCGGCAGGGCCTTCATTTCTTGGAGGAGGTCACAGGCGGCAGTGGGGCGACCTCCTCCCTCCAACCCGGGTTTTCCAGTGGCTTTTGCCACAGGTCTTTAAAACTCCTGCACTAAGGATTAGTGTTGTTCTATGTTGGGACCCTGCAAGGAGCATAGCAGGAAAGCTCCACAGGACTGTGTGTAGCTGAACCCAGGCCTGGGACGGCTCTGCACCAGTCAGGCTCTGTTCGGCCCAGCGCGGCCGTTGTCCCCGGCAACCAGTGTTTGTGGACTGATGTTTACCCGGCTGCGTACCGGAGGACTTTTCCTATTTTACCCGTGAGTTGCTGAATAAAAGCTGTTTACTTTGGACTTGCTTGGGTCACTGTCTCAGTTACTGCACGGTGTGAACACCGCCGTCTTACAATATCATGTAAACATCCTTGCACCTCAAATATCACAGATCCAAAACTTTGTGATGCTGCAATGGTGCAAAATTGTGTGGGCAAATTTCCTTGTGGGGAAAATTCTGCGTGGGCAAATTTCCATGTGGGCAAATTTCCATGTGGGCAAATTTCCGTGTGGGCAAATTTCCTGTGGGCATTCATGACTGTGGGTTTTTTTCTGTGGGCATTTTTCCTGTGGGCATTTTTCTTTTGGGCATTTTTCTGGTCACCATATTTCTTGAATGGTTCCCCCTTAGCTCTGAAGTTTATTATAGTTGGCATTAAGGATGGATGATTGCTGGATACCTGTGTCATAGCTAACTCCTCTTCCTCAGCACTTAGGTTTTGACCCTGATATTGGATATTGACAATATTTGCCAAAAAATGAACTGGAGTCAGTGCTTGTCCCATTCGTTTGTTTACTGCTTGTAATTTAATTCTGTCCATGTGTAGTTCTGTTTTTAAGTGTTCACTCAGTTCCTTCCAAATTTCAACAGCATCCGCAATAAAACAGCTATTTTTCTGTATTTTGTTTAAAGCTTGAGAGATGGGTTTCAGGAAGCTCAGCATATGTTCAACATTTCTCTTAAGCCCAATGTTGAGGATTTTGGCCGTGACAGTGCCATCTATTTTATCTCGATTTTCTTCACAAAGTGTCATCAGAATAGGCCAGTTTTTGATATACTGCTCAAAACAGTCCTCCACAGAGTTCCACCACAGAGTTCCATCTAACATCTTGTGGGAGCGTTAGCTTGGTTCCACCCATCCTTTTCAGAGCTGCTGCAGCAAAATGATTATTACGGAAGTATTTAGCAATTTCAACAACATTAGCCTTTATTTCTGGAACACTTTCACTTAAGTCTTTGGCTAAGAGGTGCACCAAATGAGCACTGCAACCATATGTTATTAGCTTTGTATTCCCTCCCTGCTCTTCTAAATTTCTTCTCATCTT